>VZZY01025944.1:22258-126477 GCA_013400335.1 Eurystomus gularis | reverse complement strand
GTAACCTGCTCTAGGTGGCCCTGCTCTGGCAGGGGGGCTGGACTAGACGATCTCCAGAGGTCCCTTCCAACCTTACCATTCTGTGATTCTGTGATACAGTGGAATACTTTATGAATCTATTAATTAGATGTATTACTGTATTACAGTATTACTGTATTAGATGTATTACTGTTCACTTATGAATTTAAAACTGCTACATCTTTCAGTCTTTTAAACACTCCCTAATCTTCCCAAAATAATAAGCAGTACCTCCCCACCCCCTCAAAATCTTATATCTTCCAGGCAAGAAGGTTCAAATATTCTGCTTGCTCAGAAGTAAGCAGTAATTTTCATCAAACTAGACTGGAGATTCCCAGTACCTGTTTGCAGTAAGCTACCTGGCTGTGCCTGGACCCAACTATGGACATGAGGAAGTCTGCCTGCTGTAGCCCCACAGCTGCTGTTCTGAGGGGCCACTCTCCACCCAACTCCATTGCAATGGTAGTATCCTCAATACACGCGTTGAGAGAGACAGTGCAATGTTCAGAGTGTGACAACAGAACAGAGCACCCCACCTATGCAGGACTTGCACTGCAAATACCGTGGGTAGACCATGCCATGGGGTTGCACTTAGGTTGTCCTCTGCTTTGAACAGTCACTCTAAGATCTGGGATGTCCAGACATCTAATTCCCTAGCACACGTATATGCAAGATGACACTTATTGCTACCTTTATGTCACTGAAAACAGTATTTCACAAACTTAGCACTTAGTATTTCACAAATTTTTCTCCTATATCTTCTAATTCGTAGTCAGAAGAGCTTTGGCCAGCCTACCTTTGGTAGTTTCACTTTCCCGGATCAGGAAGGTACCTCTGGGGTTTCCAAATGACAACAGCTGCCTCTCAGCATCTTTTCGGCCAAGTTTGCCAAAGTACCACCTTAAGGAAACATCAGAAATAGTAAGATAAATGCTACATAGGATTACTAGGCAGTGTCACAGAGCTCAGACATGGAGGATTAGTTGTGGAAACTATGGTTACCCAAATATATTAAACCATTTTTGCCATACTGTGTCTCTTCTATCATGGTGGAGAGCTAATGTTGCCAAATGTGTAGTAGATGTTGTAGATGTTGTGCAGTAGTACTTTGCACCATGCCTATAATCAGTAGACACCGAGAATGCTTGTTTGGTGTCTTATGACAAAGGCCAGACTTTGACAAATGGAGAGCAAGACTTGGTGGAGAGAACGAGACAAGGAAAAGAGCAGAAAAATATGTCATTGCTAAAGAGCAGTATTTTTGCAGATGTTGCTATAAATCTCATATTTGACTTATATAGCGATGTATTAATATTCAATATTTTTGTTGCAGCACAGCTATAAAACCCCAGTAGGAGGACCAGATGCAACCACTTTACTGTGGTTGTATAAGGCTTTCAGAGTTTCAGTACCTATTTCCTTCCTGTAGCAAGTTTTTTTTTATTCGGCTTCACAACCAAATACAACCTGAAGTCCAGACTACAGTAGTACCTGCTCAGCTATCGAGTGTATCTTTTATACTGGAGATAATATGGATACACATAGCACTCCATTTTTCGCATAGATACATCCACATTATGCTGCCTGCTGTATGTGTTATAGGCGTCCTACCTTTTGGTAGGTATTTGTTGCTACAATGTGCTCTCTTTAATAAATAGTTCACACACTGATTGATTCAAAATATTTTTACAAGTTGGTTCAGGAAAAACAAGGGCATCTTTCACTTACAGCTTGAAATTAGATGACACTTTAATAAAGGAAGCAGACCTATGTTCCTTTAGGTTTTCTTCCTTTGTTTTGACACTGAAAAAGCACTGAGCTTGTGCTTCTTTTGTGACTAATTACCTAATTATTTATCACTGCAACTAAGAACTGAAATAATGTAAATCACTTGAAAAATAGCTGCAATCAATCAACACCAACTCAAACCTCCTTCATATACAGCACTAATAGGTCTTTATAACGAAAAGAAAACATACTCCTCTGCTTGGATGGAATCGACTGGAGCCACATAATTACTGGGAATGTAACCAGTTTCGCCTGTTGTCAAGGACCGTGCCTCCCACCAGTCTCCTTCCCTGCAGAAACAGAGGTAAGGAGGAGAAGTGAGAGTGAGACACAGCTGTAAAGACAATGTTCTGACTTTGGTAACAGCATTCACAGCTGCATGGCATAAGAATCCACAGCAACTCATCTCTTTATCACCAGTGTGCTTCTGAGAGAATTCTTTGCATCTAACCCCAAATAATATGTGTATTTCTTTACACCTATTATTATTTCAGCGGTGATTAGTACTGTAGCCTTCCAAGCATAGCATGCTGGCATAACAACCCAGTGAAATCAGGTTTGCCGAGGGCTGGATTTGGACTAGAATATTGAAAACTGTCTCCATAGCAATTATTCTAATACAGACCCTTGAGAGAGCTTATAGAAAAAATGCCAACTGAACACTGCAACATCCACTGCTAATTTTAAACTTCTGTGGGGATAATTAATCTGAAACCCAAAGGCATCAAAAAGCCATCTATCAACATGGAGTTTTAGATGGCCCTTAAGGATCACACTTCATTGTCTAGATTCCCTCTCCTGGCCACCTAGAGGAGGTATTGGAGGTAGCAAAGGACTTTGCTGCATTTTCAAACATTTACATAACCCCATTCTTCTACAACATTTAAATAAGAAGAGGTCCATGCAGGACCATCTTATGGCAGTGTTCCATAGGCTCAGCAACATTTTTTTGTCGTATGCTGGTGCACACAGTGGGACATGGTACTGCCTTTCAGACAATTTGTATTTTATTCTCAGCATCAGATTCACCGGTGTTTAACTACTACAGCTATTAATATGTATTCTCTTATACATAAATAAGTATTTCTGGCCTGTTTAGAAACTCTTTCTCAGTTCCCCTCTGTAAAACAGTGATTTGGACTAGATTATATCCAGAGGTCCCTCCCAACCCCTACCGTTCTATGATTCTGTGATTTGTTCACTAAATAAAACACTATTATAAAATGTGGTCAGATAATTCAGCCTCTTCTGTAAGCTACACAGAACACGTTGCCTAAGCTATTACTGGCAGGAAAGGTTGTGGGAAGGTGAACTCTTTTAAATATTCAACTCCACTTTCTTCAACAGTTTGAAGGAGTATGAACTCTATGGAAAACAACTAGAAAGCAGCTGTGATTAGTCAAAAGGAGACATTGCCAATTCTGCAGTTCAAAAAAGTGTAGAACAAGTAGCTTTTCTAGAGGCAGGCAGCTGACATTAATACACCTTGTGTGCATTAGTATCTCAGGCAAATGGCCCTATCTGTTTACGTCCCTAATTTTACCAGCTGAAGTGCTAACCCTTCCCCTATATGCTGCTGTAGAGTATTTCTGAGAGATTATGCCAATTATGGTTGATAAATTGAACCATTACACTTCTTCTCTTTACTGTTCAGAGAGTCCACTAGATGGAGGTATTTTATCATATCCATGGAGAAAAAAAGCAGTCCTGTAGATGATCACATCTGGGATGACCCTCTCTGCTTTGAGAGAGAAGCTTACATCTCTCAAAGCACTGCCAGAAAGGAGGAGGAATGCAGACTTTTCTCACAGCTTTTAATTGTAGACACCCAACTGAGGTAGGAGGAGGGTAGTCAATGGGGATAGTCGGGGTGTGCGGGTGTGGTGGTAGGGATGGCAGAGTGTTTCTGAACCCCAAAGTCAGGCTCTGCTCTCAAGGACCCCTGCAGGTACCTCTTTCCCTTAGGCTGCCCTTGGTATCATTTCTGACTTCAAATCACAGGGATGCCCTCTGTACGCCACTTCAGGTATTGCTGTCCTGAACTTTTAATCCAAAGCACAAAACAAATGTTATTTGTTGAAAGCTAAAAAAAAAAAACAAACAAACCCAAACCCTTCCAAATATTCCAGACAAACTAGTTTTGTGCACATACATGATTTCTGGTTGCAAGTAGTATTGGCAGACTCTCGAAAAAAAATGGGCTTCTTTCATATCATTTCTGATACAAGTGAAGAGAAGAAGCATTCTCACAGAAAAGCTGCTTTCTGGAGATTCCCAGCCTGGCTCTCAGGACTCCAGGAGTGTGCTTAGGTCTATGTTCATAAGCAGACAGAGCAGACTACAATGGGAACTGAGCTTCTATAATCCTACAAGAAAATCAGTGGATGCTTGGGTGTTTTTTCTCTTAGAAAATCTTCCTCCAGGCAGTAATTATCTGCATTAAAATGCATGTATTGCAACCACCCACATATGGAGGAATCTCTCCACTGACTCCAAGTATGACTGCTCCGTAAGTCCCGGTGAGCACCCACTGATTTCATCAACTGGCATGTGTAAGGAATTTATAACTTGCGGAATTTCTTCTTGTTTCAAGTTATGGCATAGTTTGTGCAAGGTTAGGAAAGCAGGAGGCAACAGTAACAAATATGGATGATAGGTTAAAAAAGAGGTATTTTTCCAAGTGTTCCTTTAGAAGTAGAAAGGTTTTTAAACTGCTGCTCCCTCTACAAGCCGTAACTGAAGCTTCTGTGCTTTCATCTACATCAAAGCTCTTCAGCTTCATGGCTTCATTAAATATTCCAGAGAATTACCTGATTTTTTTTTTTTTAACCTTAATGCACATCAAGCCAACTCCAACTCTGGAGTTGTTCTGTTAAAATTAACAGGAGCTGCACCAGGGATGAATTTACCTCGCTGTCACATAGTGTAAGAAAAAAAGATGAGAGCAATATCACAAAGCCTCTAGAAAGCAACATACCTAGTTGTTAACCCATTTTTACCTCTATATGATAGCAATACCGAACATAATACAGAGCTGTCAACTTTATCTTCTTAGCCAAGAATTACAAGATGTTCAAATATAGGTCAGTAGCACAGTAAGTTTCAGATGTTATTTTTAAATAGCTAGGGGATTTTTTTTATGGGCAGTTAATAACATTAATTTTAAATTGATGATTTCCAGGATGGAAGTGTGGTTTTCATGCCAAATGCAACTGTACAATGGTGCATTCTCACTTAACAGAACTTCCTAGCATGTTCTGACTGTACACTTACCTTTAAAAGGAAAAAAACCCCAGCTTTTAAACTTGGCACGCAAGTCTGGGTAACATCTCTTTTGTGAATCAGTTGTTAGCTCATTTCTGTGTAGAGATACTAGTAGCAGATTGCAAAACATGTTAGCAAATGCCTTGCAGAACTTCTGTGACTACTGGTAAAGTACAGAGCTGGTACTCTCAGTTCTGAATGTGAGTTTACTGTGAAATGTAAGCAGTGAATCACACAATCTAACACCTATTTTTCATGTGAAGCTGCACGTGGTTGAAAGTTTTTTTTTCAATAATAAAGCACTTCGCAAAAGTGCACTAAGTGCAAAGAAAATTAAGTAAGCGTACAGTAAACCCCCTACATATCTTGAATATCCAACATCAGATTTTACTAATAACATAAGCAGACAAATATAACTGTCACCATTATAAGTTTAAAAATATTAAAAAGCATATTCCCAAGCCTAAAACTTACGAGCTGTTAAGTATTTGAAATTTTTCTCCTTTGTGAAAACTCAAGTCATCTTCTGTTCTTGCTTCATAGTCATAAAGTGCCACAAAAAGAGTTACACCTAAAGAAGAAGATAGGTGAGTTACACTCCATCATGAAAAACAGAAGTGAAAGAAGCCTCAAGAGATGAAGTGGCTAAGCCAAATGTTCTCTGTTTGCTGAGAAGCAAACTGAACTGAAGTGTCCTGCTCCTTGGACAACCATTCTAATCCCTCTGCTTTTATGCAGCCAGCAGGCACGCCACCTCCTTCACTCTGTACAGTCATCAGTACTCTTGGTTTGGTAGCCACAAAAAGTGTAAGATCTCAAACAGACAAAGGGGATTTGAAGTGAGAGTCTGGACATAGCCATGCCAAGTATTTCCTGTAAACTACTTGAGGTGGCTCAGATCACATTTTCTGTTCCCTGGTAGAGGGATGAGAGAGTCAGTCAGCCAAACTGGGTATGTATACAGAATTTCTCACCCCTAAGTGAACTAGCACTTGAAAGTTAGCAAAGGTAGAGCTGAAGACCCAGCTCCACTGCTACTTCAATTCTTTGCAGTATTTAATGATATAACTCAGAGACAGTTGTGCCTCTGCTGTAATAATGTGATTGACACTAAGAGCACTGAAAGAAGACTTTGAAACTCACCCGTTCCTCCTCTTGTACGAAGTGTCCCTGTATGAGAGGAGGAATTGACTCCACCAAACACTGTCAGTCCTTGGCCTCCTGTGGCATGGAAGTTGTTGTAGTTTGGGATTGAAGTCACACCAAAGCTAGGATAGTGCTGCGGAGTGGGATCTGTCCCATAGCGGTAGCCTGAGCTTTGAGTTAAACTGCCATCTCTCTCGTCAGTCAGTTTTGTTGCTTCTTTATCCTTACATTGCACACAGCCCATTATCTAAAATCCTAGGAGAGGAAGGAAAGGACAGGTGTTCATATGTTGGTGCTCACCAGATCTCCCCCAAACCCACATATGACAAGGATCAAATTAAGTTCACTGATCAGAAGTCAAGTACTTTGAAAAACCCCAGAACAGTCTGAATATAAACAGCAACATAGAATCATAGAATCGTTTTGGTTGGAAGAGACCTTCAGATCATCAAGTCCAACCATTAACCCAGCACTGCCAGGTCAACACTTGTTGCCTAAGCTTGTGCCTAAGCACCACATCTACCCATCTTTTAAATACCTCCAGGGATGGTGATTCCACTACTTCCCTGGGCATCCTGTTCCAGTGCTTGACAACCCTTTCTGTGAAGAAATTTTTCCTAATATCCAACCTAAACCTGCCCTGGTGCAACTTGAGGCCATTTCCTCTTATCCTATCGCTTGTTACTTGGGAGAACAGATCAAGCCCAACCTCACTGGAAAAGCTCACACAAGATCTTCCTTGCAGAGGTTTCCCATTGAGGCATGGGGAGGGAGGTCCTGCCTGTTCTTCGGGTAGTGGCAACATTCTGCTGAGTCCTGCCAGGCAATGGCTTGCACAGAGGGAGTGAGAGGATGAAACCCCTCTCGTTCACCCTTCAGCGGGAGAGCGTGACTGACAGACAAAGGACTCAGCCAAAAAGTGCAACTGGGGGCATTCAAGTCTGCCCCCCAAACAGAGCGAGGCAGTGAGCTCATGGTTCATGTTTGACCCTGCCAACTACACAAGAGTTGACTTCACCTAAAGGCAATACAACCTTTTTCCATTGCTGGAGCTGCATGACAGGCAGAAAAGCAGACAGAATGAGTTATTACAGCATAGGAGAGTAAGAGGGAGCAAGGAGATGGCACAACTGAAACAAAAGGAAGCGCCTTTCTATGCAGTATTGAACTGAAGGGTAAAACCTGCTGGTAGCAGAAGGTGGGGCTGCCAAAGGCATACACGAGTTAAGAAACTAGGGAGAGTCCTGGAAGAATTAACATGTCAAACGCAGAGCATCTCGAAGTCCAGATCCTGGACAAGAGGAAACTGAGAGGGTATGGTTTGTAAAAGATTGCTTTAAGTTTTTAAATTCTGTAGCCTCTTGTTCAGCACCCTCATGGGACACTGCCAGTGCCTGGGTTCATATCTATTAATTTTAGGCGCCTACCTCTCTTTAGGTGGAGGGAAACAGAGGGTGATTCTCCACATCTTAGAAGCAGCCCTGCAAGGTTAGTTCTGTTACACAGCATTGCTTTTCATCTGTGAGCTCTAATATCTTGTATCTGTGTGCTGGTGTTACTGAACTCTCTTCTATTGACTTGAGCTGAATCTAGACACAACACCTGAGCTTCTGAGGCCAAGTGTGATGAATCTAGGGAATCAGATACTTGTCTGGATGCACCCTTGATCGGAACTGGTATGGCCATGCTTACAGGTAACCTGGCAGACAAACAACATACTCTGAACACCGAGGCTACAAGAAGTGCAGTGACAATAGAAAAATTTTTAAAAAATTAGACTTAGTAGACACAGTTTGTCCAGGATATATAAATAGACCCTATATAACAGGGAGAAAACAAAGAGAACAAAAAAAAGACAAACTTAAAAGTATAGCCAAGCACATTTTTCCCTCCCAAATTTATTTTCCCATTTCAGCCAGTATCTGTCACTTAGGGTAAATAAAAAGCCTCTCCTTTTTCAAATATTCTCATTTGTCTGTAGCTGGCAGGCTGGCTATTTTGTATGCCTTACCCCAACATCAACACAGGAAATTGGTTTTGACAAACCCACGGGATTCAGAAAAAGCATATTCCTCTGCTGCTAATGCTTGAAACATTATGCAGCAGCTTCCTGCTTGTCTGTGAGACTCTGTAGTCTGGATACCTGCTTCCTAAATCTAACTTGCCTAATTAAAAAAAAAACCTTCTGTTGAAGGGTATGGTCTACAATTTGAAGATACTTCCAGTTATTCCAGTAAGCCTGTTCAGAAAAACAAGCACCACTTAAATGTATTTCCCTGAGCTGTATTGTCTGTGGAGGTCTACCATTTCTTGCTCTCAGCTTAACTTAAAGGTGCCCTTTTTGCATTTTATTTCCTTCAAGACACCACAACCATTCAGCAGAGTTCCCTCACCAAAACATTTAACCATCTTCACATGAACAGAAGCAAAGACTCCTGACTCTGCATGGGCTGGAATGAGTGGCTGGGATGCCTCAAGAAACTAAAGTGACAACAGGCTGAGGGAAAGGGGTTTGCAGCCTGGAGGCTGCAAAACAGGTTGCTGCTGCTGTTACTGTGGCAGCCATGCCAGCCTCCAGCCACTGTTCGCCTGGGTAGCTGGATTGGTGCTGGACTTGTAGGGTAGCACACTGGGGCTCAAGGCTGTCCATCTCTGGGACCAGCAATGACTCCAGGTGAGCCCACAGGGACTGTGATAGGGGCAGCAGTGCCCCAGCCAGCTTCGTATCAGCTGGGAAAAACTGCTTGCAGAGATATCTCTGCTGCTTTTAAAAGCAGCAGGATGGTCTGGCTCTGGAGAGGGTGTGGGGAAAGGGGTTTTCTTGTTGCCCATTCAGAAACGTTCAGCTGAACAGGGAAAAAAATCCCCACTAAAACATGGGAAGATTTCACGTACCAGATTACAAGTGCTGACAAGACAGCCCTGCAGGCTTCATTTACACATTGATGAGGAAAAAGTTAAAATGACAAATCAGCTGCAAAAATAAAATTGTTCAAAGTATTAATTCTGAAAAAAAGTTAATAAACCAGGAGGTGGTCTAAATATGTATTGGTAGTTTCGGAAAAATAATGGTTTGGGGTTTTCATTTTACTACAAATGGTTATGAATAGAAAACCAGCAAATTATCAGTTTCTTGATTTTTGTTTGGTTTTTGCTCCCTTTATCTTTTTTGCTGGCAACAGCAGCACACACGGAAGCAGAATTTGATGCAAAGTGAATGACTGACAAAAAGGGCTTTTTCTTTCACTTTCCCTCTCCCACTTTGTCACAGTGTCCAGACAATCTGAGTATAAAGACTGCTTGATTGTAGCCTCTTGTGAAATGTGAGAGAGGGTGTTACCCGCACGCATCTTTTCAAGCCAAGTCTCTGAAACTTCTCTGGCTCAAAGAAACCAGCATCACGGGGAGTTGGCTAAATATGAGAGAATAACATGTATGCATGTACACGCTTAAAGTAATTTCAGCTAACTCAGGGGTTTCATAGACAATAAATATAACTTTCATTCAGCATTGGCCTTTGTTTCAATGAATGGATTCCAAAAACTAATCTCCTTCAGTATCACAGAGCCAGCTTTTAATATCCGAGAGTCTCATCTCCCTGCATGTCAGCATTTGGAGCTGTGGAAGGCTGGAGTTACTCAGCCAGCTCTGAGATCACCAAACAAAATCTGGAGCTGTTTTACACTAAACTCTCTAGAGAGGAGCACACAACATTGTTCATCCAACATGCAGCACAACTTACAGTAAAGGAACGAGATTTTATTAATTTCCATTAGGAAAGGCAGCATTTCTCAGATGTATGAGTTCTGGGTCATGCATCTTTATCATAATTTGACACTGGTATTGTTAAAAGGTATGTAACTAGCCTAATTAAAACGAACTTTTCTAATGCAAGCAAGTTGAATTTGTTTATTTTGAACTTGTGTTTTTATGGGCAATATAAAACATGTGTTTTCATGACAACATAAAACATTTACATGGTTTTTGAGACTTCCTTAGAGACAAATGAAAATAATCATTCTGTTATTTGTGCCCTTTCTTGTCCTTGTTGTACTTCTTGGACTGCAACATTTACAGTGCAAGCAATCCAACATTAGTCTAACCAGAACAGTAATATCCTCCCACATGGCGGAAACATTATTTGACAAAGATATAAAATTAATTATATCATTATTAATTATTTATATAGACATAGCACCTTAATTACTTTCAGTTAGGAAACAGATGAAGCCTAAGGAGATGTTACTAACACTATTATTGCTATAGTAAATCACTTTCCTCCAGTTTTTCTGTTGGTTCTTGATAAAAAATGAAGCCAAGACTGAAACACCTGCCAAAACCAGACATCCACTCCATTAACAGTCCTCTGTTAGCTAATCAAAGCCTAAGAAAAGTCCAGGAGTACCAGGAAAAGTCAATTTTTCATACTTCTATCTTAAAAGTAAAAGCGCCAACGTGATACTTGAAAAGCAAAAAGTATCAGTAAACCTTTGCTTAGTGTAGCTTCTGCAATTGTAAGTCATCAGGAAAAGATGGATGGGAGGAAGACTGGCATACATTCACTCCTTCAGAGCACTGGAAGTTTTTCTATAAGATTTTGCAACTCACAGCCGAAACTCTGAATTACGGTACCTCTTCAGAAGCTGCTTTTTTGAGTATTGTAGGAGAAAGCAGGTCCTTAAAATGTTTGAGAGAGGGGTACAGGGAGATGCAGTCTATTCTGCACTCTCCTATCCATGCCTCTGTCCTCCAACCCCTTGCATAGGAAAATGAGGCCACCATGGGAGAGGGCTCCAACCTGCTGGAGATACATGGAGCAGGTTCAGACCCAACAGGGTGCATTCTCCTTCCTCTTGGTTTTCTCTGGAATTAAATTTGACGGTATATTTTCCAGAGAACTTCGTTCAGTGAAAAGACATGAAAGGGAGAGGCTGGATGACTGGTAACTGTCGGCTTTTTCTGACCAAATTTATACAAATCTTGTCTGGAAAGCACCAGGAGGAAAGCTGAGTTAAGAAACAGTTATGTTAAAAGGGAATCACGAACAAAATCCTTGGCTTTTATTCAGTCTCTGTGGTGAACATGCCTGTTAATCAAACCCAGGGTTGCATCCAGCGTGGCTGTGAAAAATATATTCTCTAAGGGACATCTTCCTGTTTTATGTTTTGCTGAAAGCACCACAGACATATCAGTCTGTGACATCAAATAAGCCAAATTTCATGAGCTACAGTAGGATTTAATATTCAAATTGCCACATTCTGAGTTACTGTGAAGATATAAGAAGGATAGAAAAGGCTTTCCAAGAATAAGAACTACAAGAATTTTTAAGAGATACTTTAGTTTTCTGGGGAATGCCTCCTGCAGGCTGGATAGGGGGAATAATCACAAAAGCACAAAAAATTTACCCTGAAGTTGAAACGTCTCACTTTCCATGCCACTATTGGTAGCTCCCTAGAGAGAAACTGACGGAGTACATATTATGAAATACAAGCCTGAGACACATTAAACCCCCTCAATTTTCATTAAAGTCTTGCTCATCCACTTTGACCATTAAGTTGTTATGAAGGCATTCTAAGTTGAGCAACAAATAGGCACTTAAAACTAGTCCTATGTAGGTCAGTAATTCTGATGCTGACTGCTTGCTGACCTCTCTTTGACTTACATGTATGCTGATGGGAGCAGTTTGGATTTCCAGAATCAATTCTGTATCAGTTTCAAGCCAACTCAAATTAAACAGATGGAATAAAACAGCAACACTTGTTGCATTATTTTTGTTTTTATCCATTAACTCTGGGACCTTTCGGAGGGCTGCCTTCATTTAAGCTTGACCAGTGATTCCACAATTTTTAGGAATCATAAAGCAGGTCAGAAAGATAAAACAAATGCTTTAATATAATTTGAACTCTTGGGTGTTATTCATTATTTCTCAGGCTTGTGGGTTGCAGGTTTCTATATATACAAGTTTTCTACTACTGGCCTGATCTAGAAAGAATAGAATTTTACTGCAATTTGATAGATCTGGTTCAGCCTTGAAAGAGGCTGGAGACTGGGGATTTGTGTAGAATGCCTGCAAACCTACATGTGCACTGAACCTGCCATACTGCATTAAAAAATGTAAATCAGAGAAGACGTAGTATTACTCCTGGATGTTCTGTGACTATTAAATATATACAGAAAATCTCACATAGACAATACTGTATTTATGAACAAAACACCAGAAACACCAGGGCAAAAGTTCAAGCAGAGCATGCGTCAGGATCAATGATTGCATTGAAACAGCATTTTCATAAGAAAAACACTGCTGAAAAATGCCTGGGCTGCATTCATTTGATTTCTGAAGAGCGTCCTTTAACATTTCACCTCTGGATTCTGCTTTAGTGGGCTGAGCAGAAAAATCTCAGCAGTTTAATTGCTCGCTTGTCTGCGGCAGTCAAATGTCAGGCCACTGCCCAGTGTCAATGGACATCCATGGCTGGAGGAGTAGGAAGAGCAGTCTTAGATGAGCTCCCGCTGCCATACTGCTCTTGCTCAAAGCAAACGCCTTTTTACACTGCTGGAGTGCTCTTATTATTGTTTCTTGTCAGCATAAAGTTGCTTTGGAAGTCTTCTACAATGGTTGCAGATGGGATTCAGGAAAAGGAGTAACTCCTGCTGCCAGGAGAAGAGCAGACCCTACAAGGAGCTTTGAAGTGCCATATTCTGCCCTGCTGCTCCTCCCCATTTACTGAGTGACATGGCCCTGGAAGTGACAGCTTCTTGACACTACAGAGAATGTTTAAGTTGTAACACGTCTGCGAAATACAGCACTGCACTTGACTTCCCTCTTTTTCTGCTTTGGGATCTGAACTAAAAGTCAGTTATGAAAGATGAAGATTTGGACTTCTTGCCCATTTAATTTTAGCCAGCCTTGGAGGCCAGAATCATCAAAGCAAAGGTACATGTTGAAGGATTTAATTGAACTACAAGCAAACCCTTGATTTCAGCTGTTGTGGTGCAGGGTGGGTGGCCGCTGAATGCCAGGAAGCAAGAGCAGTGAATGTCTTAACAAACAAATCCATCGTCCTGCTGGCAGGGTACTGTCCCTCTTCAGCAAGAGATTTATTACATTCTAGACAATATAATAGATGGATTGCATAGATAGATAGACTATCTATCTATACAATCTATTTATTACAAGCTAGAGAGAAAAAGAAAGTCAGTGCTCCAGCTGGGCAGGAGGGACAATAACTGCATCCCTGGGTAGTGCTTGTTGAGGGACTGCTGTGGTGGTGGGACTAGCCAGTAGCTAGGTAGTGGGGAGGTCACCTGGCAAGGCCACAAGAAGATGCCTTAGCACAATGTGGCTGTTCGAGCAGCCGTAATTAAAAGCTCCCCAATGCAACAAGAGGAGACAAATCCTCCAAACTGCCCACAAAGGGACACGTCACCACCCTTTTGGTTTTCCGAAGCTTCTCTGCCAGCTAGTCTGTGGATGCCATGGCCTCATCTTTTTCAAAAACCAGTGAATTGTTTTCCACTGCCTGTGATACACCCCTTTCAGTACAACCAAACCAGAACAAAACACAAGAAGTGATTAAAGCTGGGTCTCACCCTGAGATCTTCTTAAAGTAACAGTAACTTAGTTACATCTTGTACTGTCTCAGGGCTTTTATTAGTTTAAAAAAAAAATGCCCTAGAAAAACACAGCACAGAAAGATCAGTTCTGAGGAGAGGCTCTTCTGTGTTGTTTTTTTTTTCTTTTCCCACTAACATCCAATTTCACTTGTAATCTAACAGAAAGAAGCTTATATATAGCTGACTTTAGAAGGAAAACCTGCAGGTTTTATGCTCATAAACCAAGGACTCAAGTTAGACTCAAAACCGCACATAGGATTTCTTTCTTTTTTGTGTGTGTGCTTAAAATGGGTTAAAGGAAGCTTTGAAATTAACAGCTAAAGGCAGCAGCTACATGCAGTAAACACACTGCTTACTCTGCAGTTAAACCCTCCAAAGGATGGGTCTATCCTTGGTTCTGAGAAACACATGAGAGCACCATGTAAATTCAATGGCGTGATTTCAAGCTACAGTCCTCCTTCATCAGGCTGCTTGTGGTGGCTCTATTCATGAGCAAAGAGAAGTGGGTGGATGGTCTGCATAAGCATTTTGAGCTAATATGCCTAAACTCTGAAGTGTCTTTTAAGTATATAAATTAGAAAACCTGTATCAAGAGAACAACTGCTGCAAATGCCAGAATTGTTTTATCGTGGAAATAGAAGTGAAACAGTGTCTCCACTGATTTCCTCTTTCTTTTCCCCTGCTAACAGAACAGAAAGATGATTGCAGGTTGATTCATACTGTTCTGAATTTTTTTCTTTCAATTCTTATTTTTAGAATCTACCCAGGATTAATGGGTGTTCATGTGATCCACAGCATGGGGACAGCATGGAGTAGAATGCAAAATGTGAATCAGGATGGGCAGGGAAGGAAGGAGGGAAAGGGAGAGGTATAGAAGTTCTGCCTGTTTGATTCTTTGGAACACATCAGAGGCATAGAGAAAGCTTTTCTCTCAAAAAAACCCACTGCTCCCTCCTCACCCCCCTTTGCCTATGCACAAATGAAACTAACCTCTTCCCCACCTTCTCTGATTTCTGTTTTGTGACTGAAGAACTCAGAGGATGTGACAGCAAGGAAATGGGAGCAAGCCGAGTCTCAAATCAGGAGATGATTTACTTTCGAGACCATTCCAGACGCAGTTCCCTCCCAAAGGAGCTCTCGTTTCACCTAGGTTGCTACTGCTAATATTTTAGAAGTGTTATTTAAATCCCTTATTTGTTCAGTTACATTGGGGAAAAAAAATACTCTCCTTCTTAAATAGGAGCAAAACTTTGCCTGTGGCCAGCTCACAAAGAAATCCCCAGTATTCTCACCATCACTGCAGCTGGCTTCAGCTACAACAGCAAAGATGCCTACAGGTAGAAAACCCAGACAAGGTGGTAACCACATGGTAACAAAGGCCAGTGAGCAACCAGAGTGCAGAAGGTACTGACAACATCCGTAACAGGAAGACATGAAAACTCTGCCCACGTTTATACATATGCAATGAAGTGCTGCTAGTGAGACCTGTTTTCTCAAACCCAACTGTTGCCACTGTGGTTTCAGTGTACGAGAGCTAACATAAGTGTACTGGGTCTGGATGGGGTTAACTTTCTTCATAGCAGCACGAACCCTGCTGCGCTTTAGATCTCTGACCAAAGCAGTGCTGATAATATGCCCATGTTTTAGCTATTGCTGAGCAGGGCTTGCACAGCCTCAAGAGTTCTTTGTTTCTCACTCTGCCCCTGCAGTGAGTAGGCTGGGGGTGGGCAGGAGGTTGGGAGGGGACACAGCTGGGATAGCTGACCCTAACCGACCAAAGGGATACTCCACATCATGTGATGTCGTGCTCAGCAATAAAAGCCAAGTTTTTTGAATGCAGCCGTTGCTCAGAGACTGTCTGAGTATCAGTCTACTGGTGGGAGGTGGGGAGTGAGTACCTTTGCATCACTTGCTCTCTTTTTATTTCCTTCACTTACTAAACTGTTTTTATCTCAGCCCACAAGTTCTCTTGCTTTTGCCCTTCTAATTATCTCCCTCATCTTTCTGGGGGATGGTGAGCGAGTGACTGGGTAGGGGCTTAGCTGCTGGCCAACATACCACAGCAAGTAATACATAAGTGATGTTACTGGTCCAGAAAATAACTTCAGAGGCACACAGGTTGAGCCATGTTAACCGGACAGGCAAGAATTGAGATACTGCCCGGAGATGAATTTGTCAGGATTACAAAGATGACACATTATCCTCTAGTCCATTTTTAGCAGAGATTTTGAAATCTGGAAAACAAGAGAGTGGGAGGCTGAGATGGTAGTGAAAAACAGCCTGGACAATGAGATGTGGAAGGAGACAGGTCCTAACTTGCATTCCCTCTTACACAGGAGTGACAGCATTGATGCATACAGTCCTACCACAAGGCCACTAAGACCAGCAATTCTCAACTCTGTTTTGCCAGCCTCCCTACAAACTGCAGCTCCCCATATTCTACAATCCTGTGCTGCCACAGGTTGTATCTGTGCCACCAGGGATGTCTTCTAGAAGGTCTATGGTCAATCTCTCCTTCCTTTAACCACACACAGTCCCTAGTGCCAAAAAAGCTGAGAAATACCCCTAGAAACAGAGATAACCTACACAAACCTGGATGAGGCAACGGGCAGAGCAGGAGACGACTAACAGGAAGGGAACTGAGGCAGAATCCACAGGAATGGGAAGAAAAAGAGAAGCTACTGTGCCTTCCTTGGCTTCTGCTGAGGACCAGTGACCCCAAGCAAAGTCCCTCAGCCTCCAAAGATGGATGAACACTACTCAGCTCAGAGTGGACCCTGCAGTATCACAGCACCCAATAAGGTTGCCTAAAACTCACTGCTACCTCCTAGAGTACTAACTCTAGGAGGTAGTACCAAAACTGTTACACATGGACCTATGCACCCAAAGGCCTGCTCCTCTCTGTTCCTCTCTGTCTCTGTCTTTCTGTCTCCCTTTCTATCTCTTGGAAAGATACCAGAATTCAAGATAGCAGCAGCAGCAACAGAGGAGTACAAAAGAACAGTGCTAGACAGATGCCTTCTCAGTGTATTATCCGCTTTGTCTTTGAATCAGTGTATATGGTTGTAGGACTCATGAGTTTTCGTTTTTGATGATTAATCCCACAGCCTGCCCTGACTCTTAGGTGGCTGCACTGCTTGAATTAGAACTTTGCAGTCTGGAGGAGAATGAGCCAACAAGAAACTTGGGAGAACATCATAGGTGCATAACAAGTCAGGACTTGAAGTTTATAAGGGACTTGAAGATGGTGGGGAAAATAATGAGAGAAGGTCCCTCCTGTTAGCCAGAGAGGATGGGACTTAAAAGGCATCAGATGCCCAGCTATGGGCTGTGAAAAATAGATTCTGCTGGGCTACTGAGCATTTTCCAAAAGAAGCCAGCAAACACCTAGAGGGCCCTTCCACATTGATCAAAATACCTAAGTATCACTAAGCATATGGTAGATCTATTTTTAAGCTTTATGTCCATGTCTGAAAGCAAGCAGAAGAAATAATTTTATTTCAGGAGCAGTTCACAGTACAATGACCACAATCTGAAGAGCTTGTGGGACATAGCTAAACTCCACCGCACACAGCAAAACCCTGTAGTGGTCACCCTACCATGCCATGTGCAGCAGCACCTGTTGTCTTGCTCCCTGCCCCAGCCAGGGACCACAACAGGCAGGAGTTGCAGTACTGGCACAGGCACAACTTACTGCTGGTCGCAGGATGTAGCTACACCTGAACTGCCTGTGAGTCATGTGCTGTTTAGCAGAGCAGCCAGACAAGCCCTGCTCTAGACTTTGTCTCAGTAGGGAAGAAAGTATCAGAAACCAGAATGTTACTGGTTGTTGAGACTGAAAGGGATGGACACTTTCTGTGCAAATAGCTAACATTCTGTCATCAAATCCAGACTAGTAACATTTTATGCAATATATGAATGTATCTTCTTCATATACACATAGATTAAAATCACAGTGCATGCTTCCTGAGATGCAATTTCACAAAACTCTAGCAAATGGGAGTCAAATCAGGCTAAAGACAGAATGTACAAAAAGTTGCTGACATCTGCAAACAGTTTAAGGCATTTCCTAAATGCCTCCAATGTTACAACCATGAAAAGAAGACTGGGCTAGATAAAAATAATACACAATGAAAAAACCCAACAGCTGAGTTTACCAGGGAAGTGAAAAACCATATAAAATATTATATACAAAACCAACAGGTGAAGGGGGTAAGGGGAAAAGATAATAAAGAGTAAAAAGGCTAAAGATTATACAGAGAAAGCAAGAAGATACTAGAAAAATTAAGGCATATAGAATCAGATATATAATTTTTATTTTTCTAAGCAGATTACGAAAGATGAATTCTGAACAATAGAACTAATAGAATAATTCATAACAATATAACAGTGGCAGAAGTTATTAAATAAATATTTCTGATTAGTACACAGGTAAAAGGCTGGGCAATCTGCTTATGATGATGATGAAATAACCCCACCACAGCAGCCCCTGGAGAGGGGACATTAAGCAGCAGATAGATGATTACAGTGTTTTAGATTTCAGCTGCTAGAAATAAACTTGTCTCAGAAGGTTTTAGAGAGCTAGCCTTGGAGCTGCTACTCCTGCATCTACAACTGTTCTGGGCCCCTGGGGAAGGACCAGGGGTAGGAGGAAGGCTCATATTGGGCCACTGTTTAAGAAGGGCAAAAAGTAATTACACGGCAGTTGGCTGAGTTTCCAGTATTTTGCACAGGATAAAACAACCAACATAGGACTCAATTAATAAAATGTTTTTTTAAAAAAGCTCTATAATTAAGTTGGTTTTAAGGAAAATAGATCCTGTCAAACTGATCTGATGTCATTTCTCACAAAAATTACAAGTTCACTCGACAAAGGCAGCGTTGATGGTCTAAGTCATTTGACTTGTTCTGCGGAACATCTTTACGCAGAAAGTGAATGCTTTGAAGCTGGTATGGATTGTCTCCATCTGTGCACGGAGAGCAGGACTCCATAGGTGGTGAGCACTGTATGAGGTCAGACAATGTACTCCATAGTGAAGTCATTTCTGAGTCCACAATCCTATTAAAAAGTTGCTAAATGAAGGAAGATGAAGTGTAACTGTAAGTGGGAAACTATTTATTAGCAAACAGATGGTTTCTTATTGGGTTCCCACTGGTACTGGTGATCATCCCTTTACTATTTAACAGCCTTATCAGTGATCTAGAGTAAAGTTAAGTCACTATGGTTAGATATGAGACTGGCATCAGCAAAAACCAAACAATTAAAGGACAAGCTTGACACAGAGCAACTGTGCACTGCAGAAAGATGAGAGAAACCAGTTTAGGTGTTAATATGGCCAAGTGCAGAATCACCTTATTAGAATAAAGAATACAGGCTGTACTTACAGGATGAGAGGGAGAGAGAGGACTCTATCCTCCGAAGTAGAGACTGAGTATGAGACCAGGGGTCCTGGGAGGCAATCAGCTCGACATGAATTCCCCACACAAGGCTGTGGCCAAAAGGGCTAATGCAAGCCTCAGCTGTACAAACAAATGAAAATCAAAAGATGAGTAGGTAGGTTACAGTGACGCTGTATTTGGCTCTTGTTCCTCTGCTCCGTGAATAATGTATCAGGTTCTGCTGCTCCATTTTTCAAATAAAGTGTTGGAAAAATTGGAAGAGTGTTCAGAGGAGAGAGATGAAAGAACTGAAAACACTGGGTAGCAGAAGGCTTTGTTATAAACAAAAAACTTAAAGGGAATTTTGTTATTCTGTTCACAGTACAGGAGTATTCATACGAGGAATGAATTTGGTAACAGCGGGCTCTAATCTAGCAAAGGTGGAAAATGCACTGGAACCGGAAACTAATCCAATCCAGACTGTGAACAGGCAATTTTGTTTTGCTTTTTCAGCAATGATCTGTTATGGGCAATTAACCAGTAATTAACCCTTTACACCACAGGCTGTGAGGTACTGTCCATCTCTGCAAAGTTGTGAAAATAAGCATGCTTGATTTAAAAAGGCTCCACACCCATACATCTTGGGTTATTAGGGGGCAGGAGGTTGGGAGGGCAAGTGACATCTACAGCCTGCAGAAAGCTGCAGAAAGCTGGAGGTCAGAAAAGTGGTCACTGCATCAGAGAGTGCTTTGTGTTTCCATTAAGAAACAGTCCTCCCTCTCTCAGGGTAGTAATCCTGGCAGCCTTCCTGCTCATGGTCTGCAAAATATCTCCAGGGGAAACCCCAACCTTTTGTGGCTGGGGTGCCATCTAAGTACGGATGACACCCAACTGTCTGTCTTCTGCAGGGTCTGCAAGCAGCTGTCTCTGAATTCTCAGCACCTGGCCTTACACAAAACCTCACTGTGCAAAGCTCCTCACAGAGATGCCAAAGAAACAACTTCTGGGAAACTGATAGGGGTTATTACAGCTCTGCCACTGAGAGAGTAGCTGCAACTCCTTGCTTCAGCAATTCATCTGCTGCCTGCTACTGGGGTCTCATTTTAGGGGTCTGCCTGGGATCTTATCCTAGGGTCCCAAAGCCACAGCATGGGACTTCAGAGAATTAGGCTGAGGGAAGGAGTCCTTCATACCTCACAGATGTTTTCTCTCCCAATTTCACCCTTTTAAGATGAACTGATGGACTAGCTACCTTCTTCATGAAAACAACTTAGCGCCTTTAAGTGGGGTGAGTGGACATGAGGACCACTCCTGCAGGCACCTCCTAGTTCACTTGGGATATCCACGTCTCCTCTTCTCCTTCGCCCTGTGGAGGGAACTGGGTGCTGCCAAGAAAGCTTTTGGCTCTGTGTCCCACGGATGGGGTCTGGCAGGTGGGCTCCTAAGGATGACATGTTCAGCAGCGGGCTCTGGCAGGGGGCTTGCCAGTGTTTAAGTTGGGTGGTTTTTAAGGACGCAGTGCAAGCTTTTGTCTGTATTGTCTGTTTTAACCTGGGCCTTTGCCAGAAAGTATTAATCCTGTCAATGTGCAGAAGTGGGGAAGGCTGGGGAGTGTTTGATTTGTGCCAGTTGCTGGCATCAGCTCATTTTAAGCTTCTGGAATGAACCCACTTATGACTGAATGCTGCAATGTAAATTCTGCAAATAAAACAGATAAAATAATCTCAATTACTTGAGCTCAGCATTGGTTCACATATGCCACTCCAGAGATTCAGAAGGCATTATTTCATACAAACATTTAATTATATTTAATTATGATGCTACAGCTATTTTTCTGCTCAGCAGGTGGGAAAAACCGTGTTTTTCCAAACTTTTAGTCACTTTCAGTAAACGATGCATACTAAAGCACAGTATACATAGCAGAGTAAAATCTCAGTGCTATGTTACAGACATAAAAGAGACATCTCATCTTAAGTGAACTATTGTAGTACAAAACATCTGCAGAATGAACTAGAGCAAGAAAGTTTGAGAAAATTTTAGGGAGGAAAAAGGCTTGTCCATGAGAGGTGTATGTATCCCTATATATGTGCACATGCATTCACACACACACCACCCCTGGTCTCTGCTGTAACTGGTATTCCTATCAACAGATCTCAAGACTCACAACTGTGATTGGCAACTTTTTACTCCCTAGAAGAGGGAAAGCTCATCAAGAGTGAGGTTTCAGAGCTACTGATAAAAGATGAATCAGACCTTGCTAAAGTATGCTTTTAATCGTGCAGTTTTGCATCTTAATACTTTCTGCCCTCCTGGATGCATTTTTCTCCCTCTTCTTCTGGCACAACCCCCAGCTACATCCTACACCATTAGGATGTTCTGTGTTTGCATGCGCAATGTGTTTTTAAGCCTTGTAAAGGCTTGCTTATGTCAAAAGATGTACCATCACAAAGATCACAGGAGGCTAGACTCCACAAATTTATTTTTACAGATGAAGTAACAGTGGTAATCTTTCTAAATGTAAATGATAGAAACTACATAGAAGCAAACAGCTTTAATACATGGATTTAAAGAGTCTTTCTGAAATATTAAGAAATAAGTCAGATGTGAGGCTTGTCCTTTTGCTCCAGACACACAGAGAAAGAATTAAATGTGAGAATGTGAGACTAATCATCCCATCTGGGTCTGTAAGTCACCCAGACCAGACGCAGAAATGGTATGGAAGTTAATGCAATGAACCCCAGAAGTGTCACTTTCATAAATCTCAAGAGGCATCATTGACCTGAGGCTGGCTGCAGTTTCTGCCCCAATTCCAGTTTAATGTATTCCTGTTTGACCCTCAAGCGACAGTGCTGCTGGAGAACACGCTAAGAAACAAATGCAGGCAATTGCTTTGACATAATTCTTTTGGACGCAGGCAGATCGAACGTGCTGATGTCAACAGAGACCAGAAAGCAGTTTCACCCAATCTCCTTTCTTCGCTGAAGAAAACAGTAAGAGAAAACAAAGCACAACCCAAAACCTAGCCAAACGCATGTCCACCTCTCAGCAGCAAAACTAATACATGCTTTCTAAGAAAGGGAGAACCAAGACAAACGTTTCCAATGTATCATTTGGATGTACACACAGCATTTCATCTATAGCTTAAATTTACATGACTTGTCTATATAATTGGCTCTTTGCATGTAACATGTGTGAAACATCTGTTCTATAGAGGACATTCATCTAAAACCCTTTGAACAGCATAATTCAGTCCTTTATGTCCATAGTACATTCAGAAGACTTCCTAACACACCTCCCTCACCTTAAAGCGAGATGTTTTTCTTCCCTTTCTCCAATTCTTCTAAAATTTAGGGGACTGCGTGGACCTGCTTTCACTGAAACTAGTTGATCTAGAACACAAAAGCAGATTTTGTCCTACTTCATCCACTACTCTTTATGTGATCTGCTCCCAAAACATGGACATGAAGAGCAGCCAGCAGTTTGGCTGATCATCAGAGGCTGCAGAACCTTTTCAGGTATGTTGGGACCTGCATAAATATTGTAATACTCAGGGAATAGGGGTCTTAAGACTACCAATCATCACAAATTATTAAACACTTTGGTCCCTGGAGTGTGTGGTGTCCTGCTCCTTGCATAACCATCCAAAAAGAAAACTGACGAGTCACTGCTCTAAATAGTCAGAGGACAAAAGCTGACCAAAAATATGACTGAATGTCCTAAGGAATTCCTTGAATTTCTCATGCTGTCATGTTTTATTTTTTGAAAGCATTTGTCAAGATGCAGAAGTATGGTTGAAACATTTTTCTGATACTAGGAATGAGAAGAAAGCGTTAACCAAAACAGAAGTTTACTATCTACCTTGATTTCTGTAAGGTCTTTGATATGGTCCCACAGAACATCTTTGCCTCTAAACTGGAGAGGTATGGATTTGATGGGTGGACTATTCAATGGATAAGGAATTGGCTGGATGGCCATATCCAAAGAGTTGCAGTCAATAGCTCAACGTTCAAATGGAGATCAGCAACAAGTGGTGTCCCTCATGGGTCCATATTGGGACTGGTACTGTTCAATGTCTCTATTAATGGTATAGGCAGGGGGATCAAGTGCACCCTCAGCAAGTTTGTGGATGATATCAAGCTGACTGGTACAACCAACACACTTGAGGGAAGGGACTTTGATAGGCTTGAGAAGTAGGCCTCTGTGAACTTCATGAAGTTCAACAAGGCCAAGTGCAAGGTCCTGCACTTGGGTCAGAGCAATCACCAGTATCTGTACAGACTGGGGGATGAAGGAGTGGAAAGCAGTCCTGTGGAGAAGGACTTGGGGGTACTGGTGGATGAAAAATTCAATGTGAATTGGCAATGTGCACTTGCAGCCCAGAAAGCCAATTGTATCCTGGGCTGCATCAAAACAAGTAAGGACAGAAAGGTGAGGGAGGTGATTCTCCTTCTGTACTCTGTTCTTGTGGGACCGCACCTGGTGTACACCATCCTGTTCTGAGGTGCACAGTACGTTGAACCTATTGGAGCAGGTCCAGAGGATGGCCACAAAAGAGGGCTGAAACACCTCTCCTATGAGGACAGGCTGAGGCAGCTGGGGTTGTTCAGTGTGGAGGAAAGAAAGCTCTGGGGAGACCTTACTACAGCCTTTCAATACTTAGAGGGGACTTATAAGAAAGATGGAGAAAGACTTTTTACCAGGGCCTGTAGTGACAGGACAAGGAGCAACAGTTTTAAACTGGAAAAGTGTGGATTTAGATTGGACATAGGAAGAAATTTTTTCTCTTGAGGGGGGTGAGACAATGGAACAGGTTGCCCAGGGCAGTTGCCGATGTCCCATTTCTGAAAATGTTTAATGTCAGATTGGATGGGGCTTTGAGTAACCTGGTCTAGTGGAAGATGTCCCTGCCCAAGGCAGCAGCGTTGGACTAGGTGATCTTTAAAGGTCCTTCCAACCCAAACCATTCTATGAATGATGATTCTGTTATTAAATTAGATTCCCACCTCCGTGGCTTCTATCACAGCACAGAGATGGTGCAATTAGCGTGGCGGGAACTTAACAGTGCTGTAAGACAACTTGTGGAATAGGGTTACAAATTTGTATTACTGTAGATAGAGATAAATACAGCACCTACACTCTAGGATTAAGGCACATGAAAAAGGAAGGATAAGATACCCACATGATTTTATCTAAATGCATAGATGATACAAAACAAAAAGCAAGACCAAATGCACCCGTATCTTTACACTGCCACTTGTATGAAGAGTCAAAGTTTATTATTTCTTCCATGCCCCAAAGCTACAGTTGTTATGACAATCACAGCAGTTATTATAGTTCACACTATCTTTTCAGAGCATGAAAGATCCGATCATCTGCAGGCTTTGAACACTTCCCTCTAAACATGCTTGTCTGTTATACTCCAGTTTTCAGCAACAGTAGGTTATCAGTTGTTTGGCTACTTAGGGCTGTTACAGTATTTTTACAACAGGAAATGTGTACTCCATGCAAAAGAAGACCACTTACAAGAAATAATGCAGGAAAGTGATCTAATTTCTATTCTGCTTCCTTCCTTCTGCAGTGTGCTGCATTGAGATGTTTGTTCCAATACACAGATATTAGTTCAAGGCCAAGATTTTATTTACCCTGATCCTTCAAAAGAAGCCTGCAGCTAAACTGCAATTCAAACACCTTAAACTGTTGTACTGCATTCATGTTCATGTAAGTGATTTAGGTAAGTGGGCTTAAAATGTCTCTTTTCAAGGTTATTGAGCCTGTCTTATCCATGACTGGATATTTGTGCCACAGTTTTAAAACTCCTGGGAATTAAGAACAATTCCTGAAGGTGCTGGAAGCGTCAATTTCAAAGGGTCTTTGTTGTGTTCCTGAACCTCAGTATTGCAGGCTGTAAGAAAATGGCCATTGTGCCACATTTAGGGAGACAGCACAACACCTTCACAAAGTGCTGCACCCATCAATGGATGCTGATGCCACTAAGCTGTGGGGTGTGGTGGACTCACTTGAGGGAAGGGAGGCCATCCAGAGGGACCTTGACAGGCTTGAGAAATGGGCCAATGCAAACTGCATGAGGTTCAACAAGTCAAAGTGCAGGGTCCTGCATCTGGGTCAGGCCAATCCCAGGCACAATTACAAACTGGGTACGGAGTGGGCTGAGAGTAGCCCTGAAGAGAAGGACTTGAGGGTGCTGATTGATGAGAAGCTCAACATGAACTAGCAGTGCACTCGTGCAGCCCAGAGGACCAGCCGTATCCTGGGATGCATCAGGAGGAGTGTGGCCAGCAGATCAAGGGAGGTGATTCTCCCCCTTTACTCTGCTCTTGTGAGACCCCACCTCAAACACTGTGTCCAGTTCTGGCGTCCCCACCATAAAAGGGACATAGATCTGTTGGAACAAGTCCAGAGGAGGGCCACAAAGATGATCCAGGGGCTGGAAGATAGGCTGAGGGCACTGGGATTGTCCAGCCTGGAGAAGAGAAGACTCCAGGGAGACCTTATAACTGCCTTCCAATACCTGAAGGGAACCTACAGGAAAGCTGGAGAGGGACTTTTCACAAGAGTGTCCAGTGACAGGACAAGAGGAAATGGTTTTAAATTGAAGGAGAGTAGGTTTAGACTAGATCTTAGGAAGAAATTCTTCAGTACGAGGGTGGCAAGACTCTGGAATAGATTGCCTGAAGAGGTTGTGGATGCCCCCTCCCTGGAGGTGTTCAAGGCCAGGTTGGATGAAGCCTTGAACAACCTAGTCTAGTTGTGAGGCATCTCTGCTCATGGCAGGGAGGTTGGACTAGATGATCTCTAGGGTCCCTTCCAACCTAAGCCATTCTATGATTCATAGCACTGCCGAACAAAGAAACCTGACTGGCTGCTATGCTTCGCTTCTCTGATTTTGCAAAACCAGTTTTTAATTCAGGAAGTCTGAAGTAGCCTTTTAAGAGGAAACTTTCAAGCATTCTCTTACACATCCTATTTATTACTGTGACTGACAATACATGTATGCAATAAATTATAAATGGCCATGTGCAACTGCCTCCTGTTTGCAAGCTAAAAGCTGGCAAGAGACTCTACACCACTGCAGGGCCAAATCTGCATCCGGCAGGTTGCTGAATCTGGGGAGTCAGTGCTGACTACTCATTGCCAAAGTTCTTGGGAAGGGATAAACAGATGGGTCAGGGAAGGACAGTATTCTGAGCTGGATTGCATAGCTGTAGAAGTATCATCCAGAGTTCCATGCTGTTCTAACATAGAAGATAGACAACCATTAAAAACAATTAAACTATTAAAACTCTCCCTACCATATCCTCCCTACTATATCCTATGTTTTTGGTGAGATGACGGGACTAACTCTTTCGTATTTATGTGTTAGAGAAATATAAAGTTGTTTGTTTTGTTTACGATGTCAGTAGTGTACTCTTCTGGCAAGGCAATATTGACTCTGAAATGCAGAAGATTTCCCTAACACTGGGCTGGAGCTTCTGCTTTTTGTTTGTGTTTGAGCATTTAACCACCTTGAGTGAAGATTTTCTTGAGCGTGAAAAATGAGGTTATGTGTTTTCTTTTGTATGTATTTTTTCAGAGAAGTTTTTCAGATGCCAGGACCATAAATGTAAGCAAAAGAAAACAGTCCCAACTTTGTGAACTTCCCAGCACTATATTTTCTATGCTAGTGCCTTTGTTTTCTTGCAAGTTCAGCATTGCTTAAATGGCAGCACCCTGGATTCCCCCTGCCCCCAACAAGTGATACATGTTAGTACATCTGTTTTCTCTGTAAAGTCTTTTTGCATTCTTTGCGGGGCACAGGAAGGATGTGGGCTCCTTTTCACATTCAAATGAGGCAAATTAGCCTCTGCCTGGTTCCAACAGTATAATGCTTATTTTACATTTAAGCGTGAGAAAAGGGGAGAAAATAAAACCCAACAGGTTAGGTGGGTTACATGTTTCATTTTGGTACAAGCCCCACTTAGCCTTCTTTTGCAAGCTGCTTTCCACAGGGCATAATTTCAGGACGGTGTTCAGAAGTTTAATCATGAGAAATGACTGACCACTTTGCACAAAGAAATAGCAGCCATAGATACATTAAACATGAGAAAAGGCTGAAAACACCTCAATCAGCAGGACTCAAGCAATCCAGGAGATTCCTGAAGCACATTGATGGTAACTTCCTAACATGGGTGGCTGAGCCAACAATGGGAAATGCTGTGCTGGACCTTATAGTGGTAACCAAGGATCAGAAGATGTGCAGGTCAGAGGCAGCATGGGCTGCACTGACCAGGAGATGGCGGAAGGTCTTTTTTCCAAAAAGCCAGATCACAACTCCCACAAGAGCAGACTTTGACCTCTTTAGGGATCTGCCTAGAAGAATCATGTGGGATACAGCTGTGGCAAAAAAGAGGTTCAGGACAGCTACAGTTTCAAGGATCACCTTCTGCAAGCTCCAGAATGGCTCATCTCAATATGCAGGGAGTCAAGCACAGACAGCAGGAGGCCCACATGGATGAAGCAGGAGCTCTTGGCTAAAGTCAAACATGAAATGGAAACGCACAAGAGATGGAAGCAGGGGCAGATAGGGTTAGGAAAGCCAAAGTCCACCTGGAATTGCATCCAGTTGTCAAAAGCAGAAAGAAGGGTTTCCACAGGTATATTAGCTGCAAAAAGGGTCTGCTGCTGAGTGGGGCATTAGTGGTATACCCCAGAAGTTGACACTGGGGCCAATACTGTTTAACTCCTTCATTAGAGATGTACATGACAGCAGAGTGTATTCCCAGAAGGTTTGGCAAGAGTGGTTGATATCCCAGATGGCTGTGCTGCCATTTACAGGTACCTTGACAGGCTATAGACATGAGCCAACAGGAACCTCTTGAAGCTCACCAGAGATAAATGTAAAGTCCTGTGCTTGGGGAGGAATAACCTCATTTTGGGGTACATGCTGAGGGCTGACCAGCTAGAAAGCAGCTCTGCAGGAGAAAACATGGGTGTTCCAGTGGACACTAAGTTGACCATGAGCCAGCAATGCTCCATTATGGCAAAGGTGGCCATCAGCATCCTGGCCAGCATTAGAAACAGCACTTAAGTAGGTTGAGGAAGGTGATTCTTCTTCTTTACTCAGCACTAGTAAGACACGTCTGGAGTGCTTGATTCAATTTGGGGATCCCTCAGAATTTTGAGGCTTCCCAGTACAGAACAGACATGGACATATTTGAGCAGATCCAGCAAAAGGCCACAAAGATGGTTAAGTGTTGGGGAAACACTTTCCTATGGGGAAAGGCTGAGAGAGTTGGAACTCTTAAGCCTGATGAAAAGAAGGCTTAAGAGAATCTTATTAATGTGTATAAATACTTCAAGGGAGCCAGCAAAGGAGACGAGGCAAGACCTCTCAGAGGTGCCCCATGACAGGCGATGGGCACAAATTAAAATACAGCAAATGCCATTTAAACACAAGAAAAAAGTCCTCTTTTTTTTTACTGTGAGGGTGTTGAACACTGGCATAGGCTGCCCAGAGAGGCTGTGGAGTTTCCATTGCTGGTCAAACCCCAGCTGGACATGACTCTGAGACGCCAACCCTGCTTTGAGCAGACAGTTGGAGTGGATGATCTCCAGAGGCCCTTTCTAAACCCAATGATTTGTGATTCTGCCAGGTCATATGTAGACCTGCTGCATTTATTAAAATCCTCCTCTTGCTCCTTTTAGAAACTAGAGAAAAATGCAACAATTCAGTAATACAACAAAGGCATTGTATGCATTTTGCAAGGAAACGGCATAGTTCAAATTCCTGCTTTTTTAGAACCTGTGCTCTAATTCACGTGGTAAAGCTAGGAGATGGGGTGCAAGAAAAACTAAACAACTGCTTGGTAAGCTGTGGTTTACCACAGGCAGTTAGCACTAAGTGGAAATGCAGTTCACACTCTTTACGCTACAGCAAATTCTTGTACACTTAATACATGTTATGCATGAGGTAACATGCTCCATATAGAGGGAACTGTTATGAAGTAGTTGAGTGCTGTAGATTTACGCTTGGCTTTACTCATGGCAACCTTGCAGTGCAAACAAGCCCTTAGTTCTGCTGACAGTCATGTGCCAGGCTTGACAGGTTTTACTGAGAGACAAGTTTTGACACACATCCTAATGCATGGAAGTGCTTTATTCTGCTCAGTTGCACTGTCATCCATGGTTCTGGGAAGTACCAGTCTTGCAGCAACCGATGGGCTGTGTGTCCTTGGCCTGGGGACCTGCAAGACCCATGTCTGAAGTCCCTATTCTACGCACAAACTCCCCCTTGAAATAAGTTACTTGTTTTTTTCTTGCTTTTCCTCCTGTTCTGACCTGAGTCACCGTACAATGACCTCTTTTCTCAGCCTGCATGAGCACAGCCCTGCCACAGCCTCCCACTCACCCTTGTGGGAGCCCTGAAGACTTCTCTGGCTGCAACAGGGAGGCTACAGAGGAGCAGCAAGAGTTCCTACTCCCTCAAAGTGGATACTGGTTTTCCAGACATCAGACTGCCCAAAGAACACAAGTGCCTACTCTTTTCATCCACCTCTCACCCCTCCAAAGCCAAAGGCATCCAAATTGATTAGTGTTGTGGCATACAACAGAAAGGTGGCACCACTATGTGTGCCAGCCTAAACTCCCCTTCTCCTTCTAGCTCTCTCCTTAAAACAGCAGCGCAAAGTACAGAGACCTAGAGTAAAGATAAGCCGGTCTGGGTTTAGATCCAGACTTCCCCAAAGCCTGAGCTCACTCAGTGTCAGGCTCTGGCTGTCCTCCGGCTGTAGGAGCAATGAGGCTGCTCGATCAGACCCTGATGACTTTAACACTGGTTTACTTAAAAGGGTTTTGCCGAAGGGGAGGGGCCTGAATAATTAAGAAAGTTCTCAAAAATAATGCGAATGAAAATGTATTTTAGGCATCCTAGGAACAGCCAGTTTCTCTCTACTGAGGCATCCATAGCACTTTTAATCCATAATTTCCATTGTAGCCTGATAAAATAATGAGATTTATTATTCCTATCATATGTCCTTTCTGAAGATGCTGGAAGAGTGTGGGAGAGGGAAAAGAGAAACTGAATTATCAGTCACCACTTGTCAAGAGTTATACATTAATGTATAAATGACTCAAGGGAGTTTGATTTATTCTTTTTCTCCCAGCTTATACTTTTTTTCTCCTGTCCTGTAGCCCTTGTTCCTCTGCTGTTCTTGGGTCCATCCTGCCTGCAGAGGACAAATTGGATAGTGATAAACAATTCTGGATATTTTCCCTTTCATCATGAGATTTCATTTGTACTCTCTTTCTCATACCTCAGAGCATGCCTGATTTCTGGGAGCAGAACAGAGAAAGAGAATAATCTTTAGCAATGTGATAAAAATCACTCTCTCACACAGATAAATGGAGAAGGATTTCAAAAGAGCTGTTGTGCCAAGCACCTGACAGCAAAACCTGAAATTGAAGCCAACCCACACCTTCCTGCTCATAGACACAGCTCCTGCATTTTCTCCTGAGCACTCCCTCTTCTCTGCTAATTCTACCTGGAACTAAAATATAAGTCACCACTGAGCATACCCTCACACCATTGCTGTACTTTGAGAGGCCACTAGTTCTATAACAAAAACACAAGCACTGCCACATTAGTGGCAGTCACCTCATTGCTCTTTCTTTTCAAAAAAAATATAGTTAGCGAAAGCACATTAAGCAATCAGAGTGGAGAGATGAGATAGGAGAAGAGGACACATGGAGATTTGATGGCTTTGGTGCAGTCAAAGACACTGAGGAACAGGCAGGAGAGCTGAGCAGCTGGGAAGGGAGGGGACGAGGGGGCATCAGGAGATGCGGGAAGGGCTACTCGCAGCTTGCACTCCTAATGCCAGAGTACCAGCTGGCAGCTACATGTTGCTGGTTGTGTGTGGGCTGTGAATATAACAGAGGAGATGAGCCTTTAGGGGAGGAGCTGTCTGATAAATCATTAATGAATGAAAATATGAAGTAATCTGTCTGCCTCGAAGGCAGAATAGTCTAATGATGAGGATGATGGACTAGGAAACCGGAGATGAGGAGCCTACTTCACCCACAAGACCACAGGCACACCAGCTTCTTTTGCTGTGCACAAGAAGATACACCCAACACCTTACATGGAAGGGCTGAAACCCCATGATCTAGGTGAAAACATGATCATAAAATCTACAGCGCCCTTTGTGAAAGCTGTACCCTCAGCTTCTCCTTTGTTGCAGGCAGCACACAAAAAACGAATATGCCTTCTCAGAGACAGCTTTCACTAAAACAGATTTTTTTTTCAAAGCCATAACGAAGTCTAGTACAACCTTTCGCCAGCGCCAGTGGCATTTAATTTTAAATCGATTAACTACATACACAGTGGTAATTACCCATGGGTAATTTTTTAGCAATTAAGACTATTGGTTGGAAATGTAAGGGTATGTCTGCGCATGGACAGGGACACTCAACTTTCTCTGTGCTTTCTGAAATGAAGAGGAAAAAGCTCGAGAAATGATGTTGAAAGGTGCATTTGTGTTTATGGGGATAGCTGCAGGGGCACCAGACACAGGTGGTCAGAAAGTGATGAGGCTGTCAGGGGAAGGGGCAGGAGGTCATGCGGTTTCTTTTCCACATAGACCTAGCAGGATGTGTCATGCAGCACAAAATCAATACGGACCCTGCATGAAAAAGTAACCGTTGATTTTATACAGTTCTCAGGCTTATTTGGAAAGATCCTCACAAAGGTGATTCCCAATTTGTGTGAAATCTTTAACCATCCTCTCCCTCCTCTGTGTTAAAACCCCCTCAATGTTCAGGGATTAAAATATTTTAAAATAAACACCTGAGAAGACATGGCACAAATCAATGTGAATCCATCTAATGTTGGTGCATCTGTGGCCTAAAAGATACAAGTGCTTTATCCATCAGTGTGCTTAAAATGATGATTTTCCAGAACAAACGATGCATAGATTGCAGAAACCGTAAGTAGAAGACACATGTGGTCATGACAGAGCCTGTGTATCTAGAAACTTAACCAAGCACCTGAGCAGATCTGTGGAGTTTACTGCACACCTATTTGCAGCACTGAAGTCCAGTTTAATTATCCTGCCAAATGCCCCTCAGCCACCACAATGTTATTGTCATTTACCAAAGGACCTGCTCAGCCAATTTTACAAGGAAATTGCCTGTACCTAATCTAATTGCTAAGAAGCAGCTAAAACTACCTTAGACCTAGAAGGACCAACAAAGAAGTAGGAACCTCAAAAGGGTTCAAGAAGCTTCATCAGGCTGTTCCTGTAGATAACAGCTGTGGTGATTTGAGGATGAGCTCCCTGGAGAGGCTCTCGGTCACAGCCAAACACTGTTTTCCACCCAGAGCAAAGATAATGCAGGTGAGACGACATACAGCGCACAGAAGTATGATTTCTCACATACATAAGCCTTGTACTGCTTTTTGAATACATTTACATAATAAGTGGGCTTTGTAAATTATCCACTGATGATGTCATACAGATTTAAATAATCTGCAGCGTCAGTCTCTGTTATTTGCAAGCCATATCTGATACTTAAACAGCCTTTACAAAAGATTTAACTGGGCTCCATTGAAGAATCCTATTTTTCAAGCTTTTGTTTAATCATCAGATGAGCAGCATCTATAAAATTTAATGAATGGATTGGGCTGGCTTAGATATTTCCAGACCCTTGTAGAAAAACAGTACACAACATCAGAAGGTATTACTTTTGTAAATTACAGAAAGTTTCATTGTAGACTGCTGGACGTGTTAAGCTACAGTCAAGCTTGCTAATGCAGTAAATGTACAGCATTACCTGCTGAATAACCCCAGAAGTACCTTTGGCAAGTCACTTACTAGTTTATGTCTTGCCAAACTGACCAAGAAGAGATTTCTGCCAACACCATTACCAACAGCTACTTTGACACACTGTGTGGACTGCCATCATTTCAACTTGTGTACTGCCTGCTATTTTGCTCATGTGTTCTGGGTTTAATAAAAAAGGGAAGAAAAAAACAAAACCTCCTTTCACACTCCTCTGCTCCACTGACACAGATGAGCCTAGGACAGATGACCTGGATTCAAACTGGTTAAATGCAAGAAAGGGCAAGTCACGAGCAGACAAAGCAAGCTCCAAGTGGTTTTCTCTCAGACTTTTCAGTTTTCTGGTGCTTCAACCAACCCTGACTTGCAGAGCATATTAAATTTACTGCTCTCCCTGTCCAACATCATTAGAGAACTGTCTGTCAAAGAACAGATTTCTACCAGAGCTGGTTATGAACCTGAAGAAACTATACAGCTAATTGCCAGCTGTGCCTAGGGTATCTTACTCCTCCACCATGAAACAGAAAAGATTAAAAAAATTTTTTTTTTTAAAATAAATATAATTCCCCTCCCTCATTTTCTTGTTTTAAATAAGAAATTTCTTGCCTGGGTGACAAGTAGAAGCATCTCCAGCCCGGAAGAGCCTAGAGCTACACCTTAAAGCTCCTGGAATTTATCCCAGGTGTAAGAGAACCAAAAGAAAAAGACGACAGCAAAACATAGACTATATTCATAGGCAGCTTCAAAAAGAAGAAAAATATTCTGGGAAAAAAACACCATGAGAATTTCTGGTTACAATAGAAGCAAAGCAGCAGCAATAATTTGACACAAAAATTCTCTGCACAGCAGCACTGCTAGAGCTGCTGCTGAAGCAATGTGGTGGCCTGGAATGGTACTGGTATTGAGGAAGAGTTTTCTTAAGAGAAGAGGTGGTTAAAAGTCACAGGTTAGGGATTTTTTATTTATTTAATTGGAAGTACAACTAGGGAGATATTGAACACAGCAATAGAAACTTTTGATGCTAAACAACAGTATTTAATACAGCAATTACAAGCCCCCTGCAATACATGTGACTTTCAATAGTGTCTCAAATATATGCCTCAAAGGAAAATCATTATTTCTTTTTATTTCTGGAAACTTCAAGGTGCTGTAAAAGGGCTTTTGCAACACCAGAGTAACAGGTCCGTGTTTCCCACAAAATTTAAAACTCAAGTCTCACGTATATTCACCCAAATCACACATGCATAAAAGCATGGGTAAAAGCAGATGCAAGTTTGGGGACCTAATTGGATGGGAAAAAAAAAAGTAACAAAACTGATTTGAATGTGATGTCTTCCCAAAGACCCTCTGCCACACACAGTGAGCAGTTTGAGTGCTTTGGTGTCTCTGCCTGGAAACAGAACTCCCTTCTCGGAGCTCTGCCCAACATCCACCTTCACAGAATCACAGAATAGTAGGGGTTGGAAGGGACCTCTGGAGAACACCTCGTGCAACTTCCCTGCCAGAGCAGGTTCGCCTAAGGCAGGTTACACAGGAACATGTCCAGACGGGTTTTGAAAGTCTCCGGAGGAGATGAAATGAACCTCTGAAACGTCTTCAAGGTGGGCTGCTTTCTCTGTACTATGCAACACACAGACCTTTTGCACACCGCTGTAAGAGATGTTAGATGAAGGGTGCTACATCTTTTATTAAGCGTTAGCCATGTGAAACTGCTCAGAGCAAGACAGGAGCCACGGTTGCGTGCAAGATTCACTGTCCTTAATAACAGTCAATGGCATATTCCACATGCATGACCAGACAAGTTTCTGCAAATAACTGTTTCTGGGTAACATCTACACCACATGCAAAGGATGACACACGTGGAAGGCACATGCCACATTAATACAGAAATGATGAATACTTTAGTATCAACATGCAAGAATTCTGTTTACACTAGCAATGCAGCTTGTGTCTTCAGCATGCTTTTAGTTTCTTGGGCTGAGCAAAAGGCTGCTGCAAGCAGCCCCTTAATTTAACACAAGCTTTCCTTCTGCTTTGTCAGCTTTGAACAGCTCTCTCTCTCTCATCTGCAACACTTGGTTTTTAAACAGTCTAATCCAAAAAAGAAAATGAAGATATGTGCTGTCATTTACAACTGTGCATGCTAATCCTCCAACAACATCTAATAACAAACAGGAAAGCCGGTGGTTAGACTCAAACTAAGCCTCCCTGTGTAATTACAGTCAGTTAGAGGGCAAAACTCAAGAGCACAACATTTAAAAAAGCAAATGGAATGATCCTGGGCTCCTGCAAAGGCATTTAGCAGATGCCAAAATAGTCATAAAGGATATATTAAAAGTACGACTGTGAATGTTGCATTGTCTTCCTTGGCAAGAAATGTGCTGCTTCAGTCATATACAAATTTGTTTATCTGTGTTTTGATACATTTGGCATAATCACCATGGTAGAAAACAGTAAGAAGTCTACTGTATTTATCAGCTCTCAGTCTCTATGTTTTCTATATGTCTACAGATGTATTTGGAGATATCCTGCTCTATAGATAGGGCAAGATTTCATAGAACCGTATAATGGTTTTAAGTTGGAAGGGACCTCAAAGATCATCTAGTTCCAACTCCTCTGCCATGGCAGGGACACCTCCCACCAGACCAGGTTGCTCAAGGCCCCATCCAACCTGGCCTCGAACACCTCCAGGGATGGAGCATCAACAGCCCCCCCCAGAAACCTGTTCCAGTGGTTCACCGCCCTCAGGGTAAAGAATTTCCTTCTAATTTCCAATCTAAATCTTCCCTCTTCTAGTTTAAAGCCATTACCCCTCATCCTATCACTCCAGGCCTTTGTGAAAGGTCCCTCCCCAGCCTTCCTGTAGGCTCCCTTCAGATACTGGAAGGCTGCAATAAGGTCTCCCCTGAGCCTTCTCTTCTCCAGCCTGTCTTCATAGGAGAGGTATTCCAGCCCTCTAATCATCTTTTTAGCCCTCCTCTGCACCCACTCCAACAGATCCATATCCTTTTTGTGCTGGGGGCTCCAGAGTTGGACACAGTACTCCTGGTGGGCTCTCACAGAGTGGAGTAGAGGGGCAGAATCACCTCCCTTGACCTACTGGCCATACTTTTGATGCAGCCCAGGGTATGGTTGGCTTTCTGGGCTGCACTGTCACATTGCTAGCTCGATCCAGCATTTCATGTAATGGATCTTCCATCAGCCTCTGTCTTACAAGAATAAAGACATGTAGTGGCCTAAATATTTCTCATCAAAAGATGTAAATGGAAAGAAATGGGAGGAAGAGGGGGTTAATGTTTGATAGTAAATGGCATGCAGAGAGAGACAGACTAATGCCCTAATATTGCGGAATTAGCACAGGGGGAAAAAAGCCAGACAAAATCTCCTAATGTCACGCACAACCAACAAATACCATAACAAAATGAGGACTTCCCTAAACTTAAGATTCATTTCAATTACAGCGAGCCAGACTCAGTGCCCATCACACCAATGGGTGCTGGTACACTGATGCAACCACTAGCTTTAAAGATACCGTACTATTATTTGGTGTAAGTTCCCACTGAAAAAAAGGCAAACTTTTGATAAGCAGCAAATGAGGACAAGAAATGACCTGAAATCCTGTTTCCAAAGTGTGAAGTTGAAGTTTTTTCCTGCACAGTCTTCTTTCTAACTAGCATCTTAACTGCCTGAATGGGAAGGCTTTTAATGCAGGGACCAAAGTAGTTAACATTTCAGATTACATCTAAGATCCACACACATTTTTAACTACTAGTTTTACAAAGAATCTAAGAAATCTCATGTATATTTCTATTTTTATCTTTCCGCCTGTAAAGCCGCTTGCTTGTTATGATTTTTGCACAAAATAAAATACAATATAAGAAATGCAGTTTCATTAAAATAAACCCCAAACTTCTGTCAGTACATCAATATGGTCTGCAAGGTTGTTACAGGATTAGATATCACCTTGTAAAACTAGAAAGGCAGGATTCACAGCACTCAGCACAGTATTCAAAACCCTAGCAGACTGAGCTAGTAGATTTTCTGTTTCTCACTGCTGCTGTTGAATGACACGATCAAGGATGCACACAATCTTCAAGGGTCTTCAAGCTGTTGCCAGAGAGAAAATTTCAAAGCAGACTTCCCCCTCTCTCATAATACTAGATAGGCTGGGCAGGAATGACATTTACTCAGTTGAATCTTTTATTATTTTCTCTTCCCCAAAAACAATAGGAGCAATATGACTTCCTATATTAGATATATTCCTGTAGGTGGGTGGAGAACAGGTATAAAGGTCACAAGGAGAGAATGATATTTATTAGAAGACTGTATAAAACTGTTACCTCTAAGGTTTACAGGGTGGTATCTTCTGCATGAACACAAACTTCTCATGAATTTAAGCTCACCAAGTATTTTCTAAAAATTGCTATCAGTGAGTTCCCTGATAATGTGTTTCAGGAAGAGCTGGGTCTCCCAGACCAGTGGAGGCTGTGTGGGACCCCTTGGAGCCCACCATGAATGCTGTTCACCATTGCTAGCAGGGCTGCTGCAGAATGATGCAGAGCACTCCCTAGTAGAGCTTGCCACCTCAGCTGATGGAGGATGACACCTCAAGCAGGAATATCACCCACCACTGAACACCAGCCTTCAAGATTCGCTCCTCTTCATTTTTATTTTGAAATGGGTATGGTGATACAGCAACTGCAGGCATTCTCAAAAGACACACTAATGCATGATCTTCACACTAGTTTCTGTTCTTGGTTTTTCTGGATTGCGTCCCAGGCTTTCTTTTATCTTTGAGCTTTGCAAGCTGATTAATATAAATAACTCAATGTCCAAAAATATTCAGGTTTGGTAATCTGCAGTGACATCTCTCCTCTTCTTCGTGCTCCTTTATTATTATTCATTATTTCATTATGTTCGTGCCAGATGAGCATTTAAATGAAAGGGAGATGTAATGAGAGATGAAGAACTAGAGTAGTGTGCTTATGCTATGAGGTGGAAACACACTTGTGCCTAGAGATCCATACCAAACTGTTACTGAAGAGAGAACTTGCCTATACACAATGTATTTAGTGCCCAATACAAGTATTCACAAAAAGCACAGAGAAATCACCTATACAAATCCCATAATAATTAAATCTTCATGATACCACAGCATCCTGTATCACACACACATACATTCCGTCCTCCATTTAGTATCAGCAACCTCCGCTGTGCTTGGCTGATAAAATAATCTCCCAAATTACTGTAGCTCTAAAATCTATTAAATCCATGAAGTATTGATGAGGCAGAATTAATGTCAAGAGAATTGCATTAACTGCCTCCCTCCCTCTGTATTTCATAAAAGAAACTCTACAAGTAAAGAAGTGCCATGGCTGTAATACAAAATACAGCAAGCTCAGGTCAGGAAAATCTACATCTGTCCACACACCTTAAACTCTACCTACAAATGTATTTATCACTACAACACGTATTCATTCAGCAAGAGTCTTATCCACAGAAATGGCCTTATCTGATGCCCAGGAATCATGCTTCCTATTCTTTTTAATCTCATGTATGATTCATGTGCTACACAGAGCGTATCATGCAAAGCAGGCACTGGGTAAGAGCCCTGCCTCTCTCTGTGGCTTCCCTCGCTCCCTGTGCTGTGGGGCTCATTAGCTGCAGATGGAGAGCATTACCTACTAAGACCCTGTTGCTGCCTGATTATAAACTTGGCACAAACAGTCCCAAGTTTGGCAACACTCTCCACGCTGGATGTTTGCTGGGAGATTTTTTTTTCCCTCACTGCTTTGTTGCTGTTTTGGATTTTTGGCATGACTCCAGCCAAAATTTTTCATGCTAATTCTGAAACAAGGCATGGGAACCTGGAGTGATTTGTTCATGTTAAAAGCTTCTGGTCACCCCTTGAACAGCTCGAGGGTTTTTTGTGATTTGGACCGTAAACTTGCAAGGTGTTAAAGCAAAATCTTTGTATTTTGATCTCTGCAGAAAACTCCCAAACACGACAAAATTACTAACCTCTGAAAAAATAAATCTACATTTTCAGAGCTCACTAAGGAGGTGATGCTTCCTAGCAACTAAATTCACTAGAAATCCCACCTATAACACCCCAGGATCCCACTACCAGCTGGGTGGGACCTGCCTGCTCCAAGCTGCACTTACACTTAATATTAAATGATGAGAGCTGGATGTGAAATCAGGCGCAAAGCTGTTCTATATCTAAATTTGAACCCGTAACAGGTTGGATGGTAGTTGTCCCTGCAGTATATCACATATATGTTTTGGTTCAGTTCTCTCAAGGGGAGGAAGGGGAACAGAAGGTATGAGACCATACTAGCATGCTGGAACAGGAGTTTTATCAACTGCACAGTGACAAAAAAATCATAGAATGGTTTGTGTTGGAAGGGACTTGTAAAGGTCATCTACTCCAACCGTCTCCTGCAGGGAGCAGGGACATCTTTAACTAGATCAGGTTGCTGGAGCCCCATCCAACCTGACCTTGAATCTTTCCAGGGATGAGGCTTCTACCACCTCTCTGGGCAACCTGTGCCAGTGTTTCACCACCCTCATTTCTTCCTTCTACCTAGTCTAAAACTACCCTCTTTTAGTTTAAAACCATTACCACTTGTCCTGTCGCAGCAGACCCTGCTGAAAAGACTGTCCTCACCTTTCTTATAGGCCCCATATAAGTACTGAAAGGCTGCAATAAGGTCTCCTCAGAGTCTTCTTTTCCACAGGCCGAACAACCCCAACTCTCTCAGGCTTTCTTCATAGGAGAGGTGTTCCAGCCCTCTATGGAAAAGTGTCCTTAAAGATCTGCCAGCTCTGTTCTGCTCCATTGTCCCTGAGGGCCATTTCCCAGGGGGTCCTATTGACTAACTCCTTGAAGAGGTGGAATTTTGCTTTCCTAAGATTCAGGGTCGGGACTTAATTCCTCACCTGACCCATATGCCTTAGGACTGTGAACTCCACCCATGTGTGATCACTGCAGCCCAGGCTGCCTCCACTCTTGATGTTGCCAATTAGCTCACTTGCATTAGTGACCACTAGGTCCAGTATTACACCCCCTGTGGTAGGACTGTCTATTACCTGGTTTAAGAAATCATCCTCCATGCATTCCAGAAGTCTCCTGGATTGCCTACAGCTTGCTGTACTACTTTTCCAGCAGATGTCAGTGTGGCTGAAGTCCCCCAGCAGGACAAGAGCCTGTGAGTGCAAAGCCTCTTGTAGCTGGAGTAAGAACGCTTTGTCAATAGGCTCCCCTTGTTGAGGCAGCCTATGGTGGACATCAGCCACAAGGTTGCCTTTGTTGCTTTGGCATCTAATTCTTACCCATAAGCTTTCGACCTGCTCGTGGCTATTCTTCAGGGACAGCTCTTCATACTCTATCCATTTCTTGACACAGAGGGCAACGCCTCCACCTCTCCTTTCTCACCTGGCCCTTCTGAACAGCCTGTAGCCATCAGCTACAGGCACTTCAGCTGGGCAGTAGGCCGCATCACCTTCTTAGAGGAACGTCCTTTAATTCCTTTGAGGTATTTAACTGATATTTCCTTGTTGGCTCCTATTACCCCAGGAGCCCCTGGCTCACCTCCATAAGACATTATACCCCAATGCACATACAGAAAAGTTGAAGTAACACTTCCTAAAGCAACATCTGAATTTTCAAATGTAATGCTTTTCTTTCAGTAGAGCAGTTGGAGGGCTTGTTATCTAGATTTTTCAAAACCAACCAATTTTCCACTTGAAAAATTCTGTCATGGATCTTCAACCTGCTGTATCATCGAGCCACTGCAAACATCTCTGCCTAGCTAAAAAGCTGGGAGGTACAGCTGCATGCAGAGCTCTGCTCCATCTCCTGTCTTCACTGTCCTTCCCTATTTCTTTACCAGTGACTACAGCAAGGGGGACATCCAGATGGATGGCCCACAGACCGACTCTCTTTTGCTGAGAAATTCCAACAATTATATCACCTTAGCCTCAGGATAAAAAAAAAAAAAAAATAGAAAAAAAGAAAAGCTATACTAAATGGATTACCAGTGAGACGTAGGAAAACAGTCAGGAAAATGACAGAGAATGAGACACAACGATCTCTTCTGTAGGAGACTGGAACATAACCTCCCTGTGTAGGATTATCTGATTTAATAAACTGAACATAAGTATAACAATGCTTCAGATCTCTTAGGAGAGCAGACTAATCCTGGTCAGGACCGGAGACATGCTGTTCTGGGCAAGGGACAAGCCACATTCCTTAGAAATCTTACAGACCAGATTTATCATTTACCACACCCAGCGGCACCAACATGCACATCATTCACACAGGCTAGGCTGAAAGAAAAGAAACAGACTAAAGTTGAAGGAATTACAAGCATAGCATAGCAAATCTTGCTAAACCCCAAGATGTTTTAAAATGCTCAAGCATTTCCACACACTTTCCTTCCTAAGGATGCATGATAATCTTCAGTCCAGAGGAAGAGATAATGAAGATGTGCAACAGAAGCACATTATGAGGTGCATCACTGCCCAAATTAATGACTTTAGAAAATGAAAAGCTATTAGAATTAGGACCAAAATGCACCAGGTTAGCCTTAATTACAGACAACAGCTAATGATTCTGGCAAAACCTCTTGTGGGCATGGCAGAATACAGGTAATAAAGCAAAAGTCACAGCAGGTTGTTTTTGCGAGTGAGAGCATGTATTCCAAGCTCTTTTCAGATAATACATAGTTGCTCTATAATATTTTATGTCAGAAACTTGACAAGTGTGAAGAATCACCAAGAGAAATTCAATAGTATTTTTGGTTTCAAGGATGTAAATAATTGTATCATACAAATCGGACACCAAGGAATGCACAGGGCATCACAGTCTTTCTGTAGGCAAACAAATTTAATATGCATAAATATACTGAAAATTTGTTTTTATATAATTTCTTAAAATCAAAGCAGGTGCTACTTACTATTTTTTTTGTTTAAAATAACGAAGAAAAATCTGACCGTCCTTAATGGGAATAAAACAGAACAAAACACCAGATGAGTGTCTTAGCAGCTGAAATACAAATTTTCCATGATACACATGAGCAACCAGAAATAGCTGGAGCCATTGTTTAAGATGTGCAGTTGCTTCTGGTTTACAGTGTGCAGACAGAAGCACAGTATCTCAGATTCCAGCTGAAACATGAAAAAGCCCTAAACCTGGGGAGGTATCCCTGCCTAAATTCAGAGTGAAAAGAGCAGTGGACTTCCAGGCCCTAACGTATACATTCAGCTTCAAGGCCTGTGTTCAAAGCATTCTTTCCTTGGGAAGAGGAAATCTATAGGAAAATGATGAGTATACAGTGGCAATCCTGGCACAGGAAGATGTGGGCCATGTTTACGCTACAGCAGCCCCTCTATTCACTTCACAGCTTAACTGTCCTCTGATCTTGATGGCTGTAATAAACTACAGGGTCTATACGGACAAGGACAGAACACCATGCTGGACAGCATAAGTCATGCTTAGAAATATAAAAAAAACTGTTATGAAAGGCAAGAGTTTCAAGGGTAGTCTGGACTGGCAAAGAGCAGTCTGACTAGGGAAAAAAAAAAACAACGAACCACAGATTACTCCAAGGTTTCCTGTCCTACATCAGCCGTGCTTCTTGGGACTCCTTGCAGTCGTTTAAGTATCTGATGTGGAGGGATGGCTGTTCCATGACTGCCTGCAGAACACTGTGTTCAGCGCAAGACAGGTCAAACCTGTAGTGCCACACGAATATCTGCTCTATCATCCACAAGGCTGCTTTACAGAAATCTCATCAAAAGAGGTCTCTTCTCACACAGCTCAGGAAGATGTCATCACCTTAGCTGAGGGAGTTTTAAATTCAGCCAAGATTTCCCTCCCATCATTCAAGTATACTTCTCTAATCAGCTCCTAAAACCACTACGAATTTTGGATCTGGAGGCTGCATGACCTTTTCTAGGACTTTGATAAAAGATGAATAAATAACTGCCAAGACTGAGCTCAGCTGCTATGTCAAGATAAATTCAAAATGTTCTTTTGATGTCCAGTCCTTCTTGGATTCAGTGGGTTAGGGACAGAGACTAAGCAAAACTGTTTCCTTGTCTTATATTTTTTGTAATTATTTTTAAACTCTCTGGGAATTTAGAATGCCATAGGCAAGCCTACAGTGGGGTCAGAGATATTGCAGAGATCCTTACAGATGAGAAACTCAAGGTTCCTGATTATTCTACCTCAAAATAAGATTTTACAAACAGTTTGAAGTGGAAAGAGGGGAAGGGACAGCTGTGAAAATGAGTGGTCTGTTTACATATTATAATGGCTTCAGGAAAAAAAAGTATTAAATTCTAGGGGAAAATCTGGGAGCATGTAGTGGCACCCAGCTCCAGACTGCCTTGAAGAAATTTCAGGATATTTACAATCCAGCAGCGAGAAGGGTCTTCTTTCATTGGCTGGTATCTCTAAGCAAGTTAGGAAAACAGGTATTTTTCAGGAGCATCCGTTTGTCAGCTAACCTTCTCCCAAGTTTTGAGATTCAATCAAGTCAAGCCACCATACTCTTTAAGTCTGAACATGAATTATAGATTAAGAAACATCACCCAAGTAGAACCTCTGTGAACGAGATTGTGGGTTTTCTTACCCCCCACTAACAAGTTTATGGTATCTGTGTGACATCACACTTCCTTGGAGCCACAAGAAGCAGCTTCCTGGATTTTGGGGTCTTCTCCAAAACTCCTCTCACCAGCAGAGAAGATGAAAAGTCCACACTGATGGACAGTAAGCAACAAGAAGCAGAAACAAGGAAGCACTTTTTCACGCTGAGGATGGTGGGAGATGGGAACAGGTGCCTGGAAAGACTGTAGGGTTTCCAGCCAGTTGAACATTGAAAATCAAGGCTCTGAGCAACCTGACCTAACAGGCCCTGTTTCAAGTTGGGGTTTGGACAAGATGACATCTGATAGTTTCTTCCAACCAAAATTATTCTATTATTCTAAGAAACATGCTGCTTCTGTCTCTTGCCTTTTGCTGCTCTTGAACTATGCTCTTTTATTAAGGCCAGCCATGGAGACCAGGCTAGTCTCAGCTGAGGCATCTTTGAAGGGAAACTAAAACACCAAAATCTGACTATTAGGTCTGCTGATAAACTTTTTTTCTCCTTGGTGTTACACAGCATCACTATTTCTGAATTATGCCTGTAGTCCTTGACTCATTAGCACCATGGCTTTGTCACACTCCACACAAAGATCAGCCCATCTGTAAGGACACTGCACAAGTTTTAGGATCAAGTATTGTTACTACCACCAAAAAGAAAACTGATATAGATCCTATCCTCTTCTGCAGTAACAGAGGTCAGCACAAAATCTGATGGGCTAATAAGCTCATGCTCTGGTCTGTGGCTCATCTGCAGCCCCATAACTAAATTCCTGTTAAATAATTGTTGTTTGTATTTCCCAGTATACAGATATAGATACAAGCTTACAACATGTACAATTGTCAGAAAAGCCAAACTGAAGAGTGAAAATTGCTCAAAAGAATGAGCTGCAGTAGAGTTTGCCTAGGTACCACTGTATATGACATTTCATGCGTTTGGCCAACTTCTTCGTAGAATTCTGATCTTGGTTATCTTATCTTTTCTTATCTCTAAGAGTATACATTCTGCAGAAGGCTAAACTATCTACATTTAAACATCTGCTAGCTAATCCAGATCTTTCTGTATGATGTAAGAACATCTGGTTTTTGGTTTTTTTTTTTAATGGCAGAAAAGAACAAGTGTTCTCACAGAGTCAGTCTTTGATTTTCAGTTTTCTACCCTGCGGGCTATCTGACTCTGAAGTCTTCTGCCAATGGAGAATAAGCCAGTTTTCATCTGCAGTCTGCACAGGCAGGCTGAAGCAAAAATACCAGTCCAATACCCTGCTTGGCCAAGGGAAAGAAGGGACGCAATTTTCTGCTGGAATTTTTTTTCTCAAGGGTGATGGTGATCAATTGGCACTAGCCAGAACTGTGTATATTGACAGTCTACTAGAAAGCAAGATGAACCTACAAACTGCTCCAGATCTGCTGCTTTTTTGCAGGTTAGAAGTAACTACCAACTCAAGATTACTTTCCTCCAGTTGGGACATGTCACTAACTCACTCCCTGGTCTTCTCTTCCTCTCTATCCCCACAGCAGTGCAGACACAACACACATGACATGCTACATCTCCATAGTGCTTGTAGGACCAGAAGTCTGTAGGAAGCTGGTGCCTATGTAAGTATTGCATACAGAACAGCCAGAGAAGCAGCAAAGCTTGTCATGTGGGATAGAAAGAAGGAATAGGAAAACTGGTATAGCACACACGATATCTCCTTATCTCTCAGGCATAAGCAAATCATCCTAGCTCCATGTGGCAAGTGTACCAGTCATATGTTCTGGGAACGGATGGAAAGATTTCAGAGTGACTGGACATCTCCACTACTTTGGGAGCTGGGTGCTCCCTCTACATTACTTTTTCCTCCTGATTTTTTATACCACTAGTATGCTGCTTTGTTCCTCTTGTTTTTAAATTAGGTCTTTGTGTTTCTTGTACTCCAGGCTTTAGCTCAACCACTCTTCAGCAGAATTTAAGAGCTACAAACACAATAAGCAGAGGCCACTGGAGCAAATGAAACTATATTCCTTGCCCTGAGGCCAGGCATGCTGCTTTCTGTCAGGGCAGACTTTCTGCGACTCTCCATACCAGAAGAAAAACACATATCATCAACTATGTCTCTGTATTTACCATCAGCTAAAAAAATTAAAACCAAAAAAAGCTAAAACAATCTTTCCGAAATTCTCTTTGAAAGCCAAAATTGATCAAGACAGCACACTTACCAGAATTTCCCCCCCAAACAGAGCAAGTTCACATTCACCACATCTCCTCAAAAATGGCTCGAAAACATGCCCTGTAAAAGAAGGTGGAAAGGGAAAGAAAAAATTAGTGACTGGAACACCATAAATTATGTTACACTTCTTTCTCATTCTGCTAGCATTTATCACCAAAATTCCACCATTTTTCCTGTTTTAAGGAAGGAGGTAATTGGATTTGAACCTTCACAACTAATTATTAAATACCACCAGCATTACGCAAATATTAAAATAATTGCAGGACTCCCTCAGACTACTCAGAACATCACTGTCACTGGCATGACAGCTATGCAGACTTCAGGGAGATGGGGTCAACAAAATGAAACGCGCAGCAGCATACAGCAAGTGTGCCAATTATTTCCAAATGAGCCCTAAAAAAACTGGTCAACCCAGTATCTGTAAGTGATTTTGCTTTAACAAACTGGTTTTGAAACATGATGCACATAAGGCTCTCAACAGCCTTCTTGTCTGAACACTACAAAAAGAAAAGAAAAGGGTTTGTCCCACATTACATTTTTAAGACTGTATTAATTACTCGGCATTCTCTAGAAGAACAAAGAGGGAGAAGAAGTCAACACAGTATCCAGTTTGACACACACTAGGGCCAGTTTGAAGAAGACAGGGAGCAGAAGTGACAAATGCCATCATTTTGCCAACACTGAGTAAATTTCAAATGACAGCTACTCCTTATTTTTCCTTGAGGCAAAATCTTTGAAAGAAAACTCACAGAGCACAGACTAACAATGATGTTACAGTGTTTAGTCTGTAAATTCCTGGAAGATGGAAGAGCTATGATTCTGCTGGTGTTCAGGTTTGGGAGCAGTAACTGTCCAGCAAATGGAGAAGGGCACAGGTTTTAGTGCCCAAGTGTCTACACCAGTGAAGCCAGACTGAATTTGACCTGCTTTAAACTCCTGTTCCCCCCAAGTACATGGCTGAATTTTCCACGAGAGGCATCTGTGAAATTACTGCTAGATGAGTAACTTTACAGGTACACACAGATGACTTGGAGCCCTGCATTATTCATCGTGGAAACCTGCCTCAGCTGCACAAGCAGCAGATCTTTGCACCAGCACCTCTCCTGAAGGATGCTGTAGGCATCTACAGGAAAGGAAGAGATGCTTCTTAAGTCAAAGTACTTCTACTGGTCATTATTATACGAAAAGTAGCTAAGAAAATAAAATTTCTATTAAGGAATAACCAAATAAATCTTCCTATAAACATGGCAACTGGATCACACTGCTTTAAATCCTGATTAGCAAGCAGACCTCTGATCTCATAAGGCTGAGACTTCATTTTGGGTGGAGAGTTCAGGGTGGAAGGAGAAGGAAAAAATAAAGAATCATTACAAATCAGAATAGGCTTTGTGAATGATTTTAGGAACAGACATTTTTAATCACAAAACTACGAACCAAAGTGTCTTCTTCTCTGCTTGCTTTCTTTGCTTAGTGGTTGAGAAAAAAACCTGGGCATATCAAGGAATAAAAAACCCAACACCTCCTCCCCCCCTAACACCTTCTGCACAGTTTGGCAGAATTTGTGAAAACACTGAAAAAAAGATCGGTCCTAACTGCTTTGCTCAGGTTCAGGGAAGGTGGTTATTATTCCAGTGCCATCCATTTCCCTCCCTAGCTTCCAGGCATTTGGCCTGGAAAGAAAAAATCAAGTCTAGAAACTCTTCTCCTGCCTCTGAACTAATTGGATAACATCTGCATGCAGAAAAGTTAGGAGCTTAAGAGACAAGCCAGGCCCAAAACAATCCAATAGTACCTCGACTCCGGATTAGCTCATTATTTTCTTCTACACCAAGAGACTGATTTAATAATTTCCCCAGAGAAGTGACAAATAAGGAAAACTCTGTACTCCATGCTGCCAATCCCACGAGTACTTGAAAGACAGGGGCTGGCACTGCTGCCAAAAGGGGCTGAGCCCCTCCTGGCACTGGTGCCGAGCTTCTGGATGAAGCCCCAGTGGCGCTCCCTCCCTCCTTCCCTCACCCCAGCACAAATGCCTGTGGAGCAAAGGGGCTGGAGGAGCAACTGGGATTAAAATGAACTAGGTGAATTCTTTAGCCCAGTTAGCAAAGTACTAAAAAAAAAAAAACCACACACACACAAAAAGAGCCTGCACTGCCACTAGGGAAAAAGGGAACAAAGGATGGACAGGCAGATACAGGATTGGGGGAATGGCAGGTTTGCTTATTTGGCTGCAGTGCTAGTTTCAACCAACAGTAAAACTCCACTGTTATGGTACTAGATTTCAGGCAGCTGTCTTAATACATGCTAAAGGTGTCTAGTCCAGCCTCTCTGTTGAGATCATGTATGACAAAAACCAGCAAGAGGGCCAGGGGTGTCTGGTTGAGTCTGAAGCAGAGACACAATTTACCACGTCTCTAGTCTTGCAAAATCTTTTCAACTTTAGGGATGGCAGATAGAAAGCTTGAAACCTTTCATGCGGATGCTTTTTGCATGATTTTAAAAGATGATGCAAAACATGCCCTGTCTCTCTGGATACAACGGAGATGAGGTATTTGGGGGTAGAGCTGGGCAGGAAGGGAGAAGGGAAAGGAACATTTTTTGCTGCATAACTAGGGAAGAGGGCTGGACGTGGCTTGCAGAAGAAAACCAAAGACTATTCACTCTTTCTTTGTATTCAATCTCGGGTCTGTATAGAACTTGGTTTTAGCCTGAATGATTTTCATTCTACCTAAGCATGTAGGAATTTTGCTTTTTCTTGAAGGCTTTGGATAATGTTACTTATCTCCAAATTCTGACCAGCACTTTTCAGAAAAGCTTTGCTGACTTTGGAGAACACAGCATAGGAAATGCAAAATAAATTAACACAGGCTTCAAGGCAGACCAATTTTGGCTTCTTTTGCAATTAGTATAATAAATAGAAGAGGTGGCGAAAGGCTTGTCTGACCAGAATTATTAATGGAAGAGAGCTTGTCTTCCCAAGTTTCTGTTCTTTGGAAAAATGAAAACCTGGAGGTAGCCACCTGACTATTCAGTAAAAGGTGCGCTTCTTTCAGATAAGTCTATTTTCACAAATAGTTCTTTTAGCAGAAGGCATTTGCCATAAAAGGTTTTGATTTGCCCCTGTTATGAAGAGCTGGCTATAAGCGTACAAAGGTATATTTTAATATCCAGCAGGCTGCTGGCACCAAGTGAACGGCATGTAGTAAAAGTTCAAGTTTGTTACTGCAGGGGAAGAGTGGGGAAGGAAGAGGAGACATTGAAGGTGAAGGAAAAGTGTTAAGAATGAAAATATTTTCTGAAAAAAATTCACACTGAACTCCACTTCTGCTTGTCATCTAAAATCAAATAGAGAATGAGGATGTTTTAGCATACAATCTATTGAATAGTATTAGATTCAAGCAACAGCAACTTCCTGTAAGTAGCTGCAGCTTGCTACCCATCCCAGACCAAAACATTTACAATGGAGTCACCCCAAGATGTGACACACACTTCACTGCTACTGTGGAAGCAGTGTCCAAATGAAAGCTGTCCAAGCATCTCCTTCTAAATGATGAGACATGGTAAAATTCTTAGCACACCAACAAACATGAAAAGTTGCTCTGAAGCTCAGAAAGACTTGATTTGAAATTTTAAAGAAAAACAAAAACAGTCTTGGGCTTATTATTATTAATTAGGCTTATTATCTGCCAGGAACAGCCTTTTCCTGTAAGCAGCACTGGCTTCAACATACTGGAATTTTTTTACCAAAAAATTATATTCCCTTCCCAGTATTGCACATATACCAGCAATGTTTTCATGTAGCCTTATGCAAAAATTACTATCTTTTTGTAAAGAAAAAAGTATTTTGTGAAGCAGAATGTGGTGAGTAGCATAACCACATGTCATTCACATATTCAGTTTCATGACATTGCCTGCTTCATGAGACAACCCCTGTTTTTCTCATCAGCTTCTAGATATGTCTTTGTCAGTTCATACTGAGATCAGAATTAAGTTTATTACCACTGGCAAAAAAGAAGTCACTGACAACAGACATAGTTACTACCTTCTTCTCAAGCCTGCACTCCCAAATCCATTAACACTCACCAACTTCAAGGATCTTTGGATCAAGTCCACTGTGAAAAATCCTAGATGTGAATCCACAAACCCTCTGATTTTTCATTAAAGCAAAAATTATTCAGTGACAATTTATCCACCATTTAAAACTGGTAAAAACATGATTTAAGGCATAAAAAACAGTTATATGGATGACTCTGGCCTAACATTTGTTGCAGTTCATGTGAGCTTCACCCAGCTGGAGGAAGTGGCTGACTGAAGCCATAAGTAGCCTTAAATACTTTTCCAATGCTAGTAGACGCAATTCAGTTTATGGTACTTAAACACAGAAGAAAATCTACATAGTGACAAGCATCTGTCAGTTTTCTATTAGTAATATGGTTCTGCTGCTGTTCTGTCAATCCTTGATCCTGCCCAGAAGTAGGCATCCCTAGTTCTTGGGCTGCTATTTTACTTGGAAAAAGTTGGGAAGAAAAAAGTTTTCAGGCTGGAGAACAGTTTACAAATGAACATATCTGGGTCTGGATGTGTAACCTGTAAATGAGCTGGATCCACTTTGTAAAGAAAGCATTGGTTAGTCTGCAGAGCAATAGTGTTTCTCAGATGTTCTAATGCCATTTGTGCTTATTTTACAATATGTCATATTACACAGATTTTGGGCCACAAATTAGTTCAGAAAGTATTTTTCAGTAGTAGGTTACTATGGCCTTACAGTAACAGAGTCCTAAGTCACCCTTTTTAGAGAGGTTGAGCTATCTGGGAGGCTGCTGACACTGGGTGTTTAGTTTTGCCTAGGGTGTAGCGTTTTCCATCTATTCCCACCACCTTAAGATTTCTAAGCCTACTAAAAACAAACAAACAAAAAAGGTAAAAAAAAACCCTTCTAAAAGCAATGTTGAACATAAGAAGAAAAACAATCTCCTGCATGCCAACTTTATATGGCCAGTTTATAAAGGAACTGAGGAACTGGACATCTTAATTGACATAAAGCAATCTTTTACTGTGCAATGCCAGATTACGTATAAAGGCCCCTTATCCTGTGAACACCTGAAAGCTTTCTAACAATGAAACATTTAAAGTTTAAGGGGAGCTTATAGGCTTGCTCTTAGACAGAGACAGAAGCCTCCCTGTTAGCCTGAAACAAGCTCTTGCTAAGGGAAGATCCCAGATATCAGGCACATGATATGAAAAGGCCTGGTCATCAACGGGGTGGAGGGGAGAGCTGAGCGGCAGAAAGAGGGAGCTCCCAAAGGAAACAACTCTTGGAACGAGTTCAGATACAACCCTGGACAACAGCAGAGGGAAAAAATTTGCAACACCATAAGAAGACTCTACTAAAACTACATACCACCATTCTGGTAGTTCATCCTCCCATGCAAAAGTACCAAAACTTGGAAAGAAGACAGTGGCTATGGGATAGACACCCTGTATTTTTTATTGTGGAAGTCACTGGGTTTCTAAAACAGTTGCTTGAAAGCTTCATGCAGTTGCAGGATGTAAATAAGGATATCTAGGTCCCTTTCTTAAAGGAGTCCCAAAAGAGATTAGTAGTTTCATAACAAAAATGTTTCTCTGCACCACCAAACTGGTGGCTGTCTAAAAACACATCTTTCAAACTTCTGCCCTTTCCATTTGGAGCAGGAGGAACTCAGATGCAAAGTCACTGTTGCAGCAGCAACAAGTCCTAAGAAACAGGAAACACAGGAGAAAAACATCAGGAAAATACAGAGGCTTTGCTTAAACTTTTTCTAGTTTCATAAAACAGAGCTATGAAGAGGAAAAAACCCACAGACTGTTAAAGATCATAAGCTAAACGGCTTCTCTTCTGTGCCACTTTCATCTCTTGATACATCAGATCTATTGACTTACCTTTAGTAGACATGCTGCTGTCAGCTGGTCCCCATGTCCTGTGCATCCTATGGCTTACAGGCCTGCAAAAGCATGCTGCTTGCTCGCCTTCTCCCTGGGACGCTTTGCTCCCACAGGCAGTTTAAGTACCTCAATAGTGTGAGCTCAGTATTGGTGATATTAGTACCTTTTTCCACTCTGCGCTTTCAAGCAGGATAAACTGAACTAAATAGCCTTATATCCACAGCTGCCTTTCTACACATTCACTTGCTCTGTAATGCAGCAAAGTGCTGAAAGCGTAAAGGAACTGGGATCTGAAAACATCAAGGCACCATCTAATCAAGCAGTCCTGCGTGGAAAGTGTCAATACAGGCAGAGCGTGCAGACATGTAGCGAGGTAGCAGAGATGGAGGCAATGAATTAGAAGATGCCAAAAGCGTTAAGAAACACTCAGTGGGACAGCTAGGGTTATGGTGAGCAAGCAGAGCACAACACTGCGAGGGTACCAGTGACAGAACAGTAAATGCGACAGCACTCACGGCCCATTCCTAGATCCTGCCTTTTGAAATCATTCTGACATACCACAATTTGTGGCATCCCTTGTCATCTGCGCTGCCTGGGAGAGAAGCAAGTGTGTATCTCTTTGTGAGCTGAAAGCCAGCATGTTTGCAGCATACCTCGGCCACCCCGCTGATGGGGCTGACCCAGCCGATGGGTCAGGCGGCCATCGGCTATCGCGAGGGCTGAGCAATCAATAGGGGAAGCTATTAGCAAGCTCAATACCGAGCACACACTTAGACTGTGAATGTTACTCATACACGAGGAGCATGTGATTGCAGCAACACACTTTAGTTCCCAAAACAGTAGAAAAATGACTTCATTAATTGCGGGAAGAGTGCTTCCATGTCTCTGCCGAAAAATGAGAAGTACTATACCCCAAACAATTTTTTTTAAAAAATAAATGAATGGAGCCCACAGTCCTAAAAATAGATTGCACTTTTCAACCCTCTGAGCTGGCTCCTAGGAATGCTGCTGGGCGCCCCTAGAGCTGAGGGAGGGCATGGGTAGACAGCGAGGCTGGGACACGATGGCTGGGGCCAGCACTGAGTCCCTCCTCTGCACCCTCAGCCTGCACATCCTTACCTGCCTGATATCCCAGTGGCACCAGTCAACTGTTTCTATGGCCAGATATAAGCACTCACATCATTATGAAAGTGAAAAAAGATAGCAAGGAAAAAAAGCAAGCATAATGTAAGATTTTTAGAAGCTTTGTTTTAATAATTGATTTTGCAGTTCATGTCAAAGAAGAAAATGTTTTTCTTCTGAAGATACGGGATTGGCCCTAAAGTACCTTTAGTAGAAAGTGGCTACACAGCATATTTATAATCCCTCTGTAGAAGCAGTAGAGGTCATTTAGAAGTGCAATTACACTGCAATGTAAATATAGGCTTTTATATACAAAAAATTGTTTATATACAATTTTTAAACAAATTGTTTATAAACAATTTTTCCCATCCTCCTCAAGAGAGAATCTTAGTTATCCAATAAACATTTTTCCATTTTAATCAGTGTCCAGGGCGTTAATTAAGGACATCATACAGACTCATAGAATTGTTTTCATTGGAAGAGACCTTTAAGATCATCGGGTCCAGCTGTTAATCCAGCACTACCAGGTCACCACTAAACCATGTCCCTGAGCACCACATCTACCCATCTTTTAAATACTGGTGACTCCACCATTTCCGTGGGCAGCCTGTTCCAGTGCTTTACAACCCTTTCTGTGAAGAAATTTTTCCTAGTATCCAACCTAAACCTCTCCTGTTGTCCTAACACTTGTTACCTAGAGAAGTGACTGATCCTCACCTCGTTACAACCACCTTTCAGGTAGTTGTAGAGAGCAATAAGGTCTCCCCTGAGCCTCTTTTCCTCCAGGCTAAACAGTCCCAGTTCTCTCAGACACTCCTCATAAGACATGTGCTCTAGATCCTTCACCAGCTTCACTGCCCTTCTTTGGAGATGCTCCAGCACCCCAATGTCCTTCTAGCAGTGAAGGGCCCAAAACTGAACACAGTATTTGAGGTGTGGCCTCACCAGTGCCAAGTACAGGGGGCTGACCCATTCCCTAGTTCTGCTGGCCACACTATTTCTGATAGAAGCCAGGATGCTGTTGGCCTTCTTGGCCACCTGGGCACACTGCTGGCTCATATTCAGCTGGATACTTACCAACACCCCCAGGATCTTTTTCCCTACGCATCTTTCCAGCCACTCTTCCCCAAGCCTGTAGTGTTTCATGGGGTTGTTGTGACCCAAGTGCAGGACTTGGCACATGGCCTTGTTGAACCTCATACAGTTGGCCTTGGCCCATTGATCCAGGTTGTCTAGATCCCTCTGTAGAGCCTTCCTACCCTCAAGCAGATCAATATTCCCAGCTAATTTGGTGTCATCTGCAAACTTACTGGGGGTGTGGTCTATCCCCTCATCCAGATCATTGATAAAGGTATTAAAGAGAACGGGCGCAATACAGAGCCCTGGGGAACACCACTTATGACCGGCCATCAACTGGTTTTAACTCCATTCACCACAACTCTTTGGGCCTGGCCATCCAGCTAACTTTTCATCCAGTGAACTGTACGCCCATCCAAGCCATGAGCTGCCAGTTTCTCCAGGAGAATGCTGTGGGAAATGGTGTAAAAAGCTTTAGTAAAGACTAGGTAGACAACATCCACAACCTTTCCCTCATCCACTAAGTGGGTCACCTTGTCACAGAAGGAGATCAGTTTAGTCAAGCAGCTTCTGCCTTTCATAAATCCATGCTGACCGGGACTGATCACCTCGTTGTCTCGTACATGCCACGTGATGGCACTCCAGATGACCTGCTCCATACCCTTCCCTGGCACTGAGGTCAGACTGACAGGCCCGTAGTTCCCTGGATCCTCCTTCTGGCCCTTCTTGTGAATGCGTGTCACATTTCCTAACCTCCAGTCCACTGGAACTTCCCTGGTTAGCCAGGACTGCTAATAAATGATGGAAAGTGGCTTGGTGAGCACTTCTGCCACGGTCAATACCCTTGGATGGATGCCACCCAGCCCCATAGACTTGTGTGCATCTAAGTGGTGTAGTAGGTCACTGACCATTCCCTCTTGGGTTACAGGGGTTTCATTCTGCTCTGTCCCTCTTTCTTCCAGCTCAGGGGGCTGGGCAGTCAGAGGACAACTGGCCTTACTATTAAAGACTGAGACAAAGGCATTAAGTACCTCAGCCTCTTACTCATCTTAGGGCACTGCATTTCCTCCTGCATCTAATAAAGATTCTCTTTAGTCCTCCTTTTGCTGTTAATGCATTTATAGAAATATTTTAAATTTTCTTTATGGCAGTAGCCAGATTAAGTTCCGGTTAGTCTTCCTTCCTAATTTTCGCCCTACATAGCCTCACAAAATCTTCATAGTCTTCCTGAGAGGCCTGTCCCTTCTTCCATAGGCTGTAGACTTTCCTTTTCTTCCTGAGCTCCAGCCAAAGCTCTCTGTTCAGCCAGATTAGTCCTCTTCCCCACCGGCTTGTCTGACAGCACACTGGGACAGCCTGCTCCTACACCTTAAAGATTTCCCTCTTGAAGAATGTCCAGCCTTCCTGGGCTCCTTTTCCCTTCAGGACTGCCTCCCAATGAACTCTGTCAACTAGCGAAGAGGTTAAGTGTGTCCTCTGGAAGTTCAAGGTAGCAGTCCTACTGACCCCCCTCCTTACTTCCCCAAGAATTGAAAACTCTCTAATTTCATGACCACAGTATGCCCAAGACAGCCTCCAACCTTCACATCATACATAAGTCCTTCTCTGTTCATGAACAACAGGTCTAGCAGAGAGCCTTCCCTCATTGGCTCTCTCACCAGCTGTGTCAGGAAATTATCTTCCACACACTGCGGGAACCTCCTAGACTGATTCATCTCTGCTGTATTGCATTTCCAGCAGACATCAGGAAAGTTGAAGTCCCCCACGAGAACAAGTGGTAGTGACTGTGAGACTTCCATGACATACAATGAACACATATATATGCAGTTTATATAGAATATATATGCTAATGTTGCAATACTATGGTATCCAAAATGTCAGCCATTCCCATTGTGCAAGAAATCATAAAAAATATACACATGGGAAGAAATGGTCTCAAGTCACGGCTGGTTTACTTCCAGGCTTTAAACCTTTAAAGAATTCAGCACATACCCTATATTCTTATGACAAATTTGGGGTGAAAAGGAAACAGCGTATTACTAGGAACTTCCTGTAGTTAAGTCAGTTCACAGATTTAGCTAATTTTGAGCATGTCAAATAATATCTCTTGTACATGTAATAGTTTAATAGATTAATCAACTCCATATTTTGTACATTTGGCTTTCCTAACTACTGTAATTCCAAAATTGTCAGAGAGTGAAATGGAAGCGTGGCACTGTCTCGATCGCACCCCATGAGCCAGGAAGGAAAAGTGTGTCTTTGCAGAATCTATGCCACTTACACATGGTGACATTTCCTGATGTGAAATATAAAAATGTTAAAAAGAGGCTGAAATTTTGCAAGAGTGAGCTATTTGTAAACCTATTTCTGTTATCAAAGAAAGGCCATGAAGAGAAAAGTAAACCACGTAGGAAAAGAATATAGCAACACGATTAAAACACAAACAATGAACACGCTGCAAGTAAGCTAACTTAACTACAAGGAGCTGAAAATAAACTGTTTCCTTTCTGCCACGTTCACTTTAATCTTCTGAGAGGCAGGAAAGGGGAAGACAGGAGGAGGCAGCAGTTTCAGACTTGTGGAGCTTATCAAATCCCAGATCGGATGATTAGAGCAAAGCTAAGAAGAAAACATCCTCTCTCCCCACCTCCCTCCCCAGAAAGGAAGCAGAGCCTTTAGGACCAATCTGCAATGTTTGTTTGTTGCTCTTTAAAGGATTGCTCTGGAGAGCATTTTTCCTAAGCTGTTTTTATCTCTGTCTGGAAGTTTCAAAATAAACAAGAGTACTGGAAATGGAAGAACAGAAAATATGACATTCTGGTTTATTTTATTTTATAGTGAGACAAGTAAAGCAAATAAATAAGGTCCTTGGTTGTCATACAACACAAAGCCGAAGGGAATAAGAGCTTTAAATCTGGGGAGTATCACTGCAAAACCTAGGAAAAAGAAAAAACAAACAAAACACTAATGGGCTGAGGGTGGGGAAAATGGGAAAAAAAAAAAAAAAAGAGGCCTGTCTCTCATGCTACTTATTGATCATTTATTTACTTATTTTAATGATGAGATTTCATATTGGTGAGTTTTGTATCTAGGAAAGGAAAAAAAAAGAACAACCCCCCCAAATTACTGTATTTTGACAGTTTACTTTCCAAAAAAAGCCCTGCTCTCTAGTGGCTTCCAAAAAATCCTCTCCCATAATGAAAAACAGGAAATTAAATTCTCAGGACAACACAGTAGAAGTACAAATGAAAAGATTTTGCAGTGACATAATGCTTTGGCCTCAAGGACAGGATCAATTCTTTATTCTTTCACGTTACCCTTAAATACATCAGGTGCCCCCTTAGAGAGCAAGTGTCCCAGCATGAACCAGAATAAACACAAGGTTCATGTAATTCCAGGATTGTGCTACATTAATATAAACCTCTTTGCAATACAAAAGCCACAAAAAGGCATTTCTTTTGCTGAAATATTCCATGGATTTACAATATCTTTACTATTCAGTATAACATCCCCCTTACATTTTTGTCTTTTGTTTTACAAGATTAAGCAAGTGCCTGAGCAGTGGAACTATTGAAAGTGGTTCTCCAGCTTGTTTGGGCTTCTGATGCTAAATTGACAACATGAGTCCCTCCTAGGCAGCATCCACATGCTCCTGGTTCCTCCAGACCCCACAGTGCCTGGTACTTGGCCACATTTGCTGGAAAAGCCTTGCTGCAGCCGCTGGCTGGCTGCTTTGAGGGTGTCTGCAGCACCCTGCCTCTGCTGCCCTGCACCCTGCCTATCTCCTCACAGCTCATGCACTGGAGAAAGGACCAGGATGCCCAATGCTGTTCCTGAAGCCCCATCCCTTGATGGAGACGGTCTACAAAGCTGTAAAGAGGAGGACTGGCACACAGACACACTGAGTCAACAGCCTAACCCCCACTTCCTCAGGAAACTAGGCTAAAAAAATCTGGGTTTTCTCATGCTATGCCCTCTCTCCCCACCCCCAATGATGCAGATGCAGTATTAAAAAAAAAAAAAAAAAAGGAGTAGCATAGATATAAGGCTTAAGGGCTATTCTATATCCCCGAACAGCATCTGGATTACTGTCTCAGGCACGTTTCAGAAGTGTCATTGGCTTCCTGTTTAATATTCATGTTTTATTGCTGCACAAAGTCAGCCTCTGCTCAAAGAGCAATATATTACTCTCACATCCTCCAAGCAGACCCTTAATGAGGATATTCTGGTTTCTTGATATTCAGAGACCTTTTGTTGGCATCAGCAGAAGATCAGCATATGCTTGAATGCACAGCACGCAAAGAAGTCTGCTCCTCCTATTAAAACTGAGCCACAGAATTAAAAGGGACCTTGAATGACCATGCAGGCTGCTTCCCCACTCATGGCAGGATCAACCACACTTATGTTATTCTTTTAATTAGGCCACCTGACCCAGCTGGGGGAAAACAGATATGCTTTGGGATCCAAGACCCTCTCTGAGCCTGAAACCTCACCCCTGTGTCGCCCTGGTTCAGCCCTCTGCCACGCCAGTTGGTCTAGTAAGAGATCCCTGCCTGCGATGCCTGCCTTTCTTGCATTGCCATGGTTACAATGCTGCTATTACCATGCGCATCGAGCCTATTTTTAAAAGCCTGCAATGACAGAAGATGCTGGTTAAGGCCTTAATATGGTCTAAAATTTCTCCAACGAGTGCTTACTATTTGTACAAGAGAAGTACTTCACTCTGAAGGTGAAAGATGGGTGGTGAACTGCCTGAGGCAGGGACTCCACATCAAAGGAGAAAAATAAAAAAAGAAAAAAAAAGAAAAAAAGAGTATTTTAAAGGGGAATCCTAAAGGACAAGAAGAAGGTAGTCCTGCCAACATTAACAGGGTGGGCTAGGTCAGCATAAAACCCATAACTGCTTGTTAGAAAGCAACTCATGCACACTGGAGAGACTGGCATCACAAGGGGCTGGAGGAGCCCTCTTGGAACTGGCTGGCAGATAGAAAGTAGAGAGGGAGCAAGAGGCTTTAGTGATGAAGATGAGCACCTGGGCTGAATAAAGAGGGAGCTGGTAAAGGAACACACAGGGTAGGTTACACTGTTAAAAAGTGAGGAAGCTGAAAAAAGTCCTTTTGCAGAGATGCTGGACAGACAAAATTATAATTTGAAGAGGCCAGAGAAAGAGCATTGCATTCATTCAAGACAATAAATGAGTGCTTAGGTGTGAATTTCGGCTGCGTGGTTTGGATAGCACGGGGCATTCCTTAAAGAGACAATACTCAGGAGGAATATGCTGATCTTGGAGTAAAGAGAGGGAACTAGGAGATGGACAGATTTTGGCTTGACCAAGGGACACTGGTGTTGTCCATGGCAACAGAGGCAGGAGATAATGGGGAGAGCTGCAGGTGGAGGGAGGAAGGGACGTATCAATGGATATCTGTTTAGCCATGCTGAATGAGACTTGACGGCTTGGAATCCACAAAGAAGTGAAGAAAGAAGACTAAATGAGATTATAGCTTGGAGATGTGATAAGTTTTATGTCACAGTCCTAAGAATTATATATATCTACATATCTAAGACTCTATGATGATTTTTACATAAACACATATTTGTATATAAATATTTGCATATATACATGTAATAGTTCTGTTTGTAGACAAAGGAATCTGAAATAAAGTTGCAGTCAGAAGAATAGAAGAGAAACAGAGCCCTACACACCCGGCCAAAAACAGAAGTGGAAAAAGGCCTTTCCCTTTACTTATTTTTCACAGCATGACAGGTAACAAAGCACGTAGCAGAAAAACGCTTGCCTGTTAACCCTCTGGAAAGTTTAAGCAGTCAAAAAAAAAAAAAAAAAGTTAAAATTATTCTTGTAGCCAGCTTCTGTACCCTGCAGCTTGATTAATCCTTCCACATTCGGAAGGCGGGCGTCCCATGCTCTCACACACCTCACGGGATGTGTGAGCAGCTACTGGCCCTGTCAGCACTCACTGAGCTGATACAACACCCCTTACAATGCCAGGGATGTGTATTTTGGTCCAGTGATGGATGCATGTGTAGCCATGTGTCAAATCTGCCAGCATGCTGAGGGCTGGAAACAAATGGCACTTTCAGAGCAGCGCATCTGGGTCACTGCCTGCTCGTGCTGTGCCTATGAGGACCTTGGGGAAGAAGAGTGGAGCAGGGAGAAGCAGGCTGCAGATTTGAGGAGCTGTGCTGGCAGGTCTTATCTAGGCCACTGGCCGTTAACTGAATACCCTCACCCTGGAACAAGAAAAGTGGATTTTTGGTACTGTAAGGGTAAATCCTTTGCACTCCCTAAGTGATGAGGGGGCACTGGTTTATTCTTTCCCGACTTTCAGTTTTGCAGGTCTAATCAGGACTTAAAAAAAACCAAACCACCTTCAACCTTCCCTCTGCCCCCAGTAAAATAGACTGTAGATTGCTGAGAAATAGCACACAAAGCACACACAGGCTCCGCTTTTTAGTGCTGTAACTAGTTTGGACTCGCGCATTTAGGAAATGTCACATTTGATTTTGACCCAGAATCAAGTTCACTCCGCCTCGCTGAAACACAAGACGCGCCATTCATGCGGCGCCCAGAGCACAGCCTCCAGCTGCAGAATGTGGGTTACCAGAAGCAGGAGACATCTGAGAGGGAGCATTCAGAGCAGCACGTGTGCCACTTCCAGCCGCGAACGCATTCGATTATGAACTCTGCAAAATGTATGAATGGTACAGGCTGACAGTACAATTCCTGGAAGTACATATCCATAACAATCCTATGGAAAAAAAGAGGGATGCGTGCCTGAGAGTCACAAAGATGCAAAAGATTTTTTTTTTTTTGAGTATGCAAACAAGCTAATTTATTCTCCCTTCAAACACCATTTGCACAATCTGGGAGTCACTGCAAGGGTCAGTTGTGAAGATTTCAACAGTAATCACCGTCAGCAACAGCTAATCAATAGTCATATTTTAAAACAGGACGGTACTCGCCAAAAATGTCAAGTTCATTTCTCTCACATATACCCTTACATCTAATGGCAAAGTGTCAACAGAATTTGGGACTATGACAGTCCCACAAAGCCACCAGCACTGCACCTGGACAGCCTATGCAGAAGTGCTACCTGCCACACCAACACACCCTTCTCACCATACACCACAGTATTTAACTTGTTCAATAATCAATTTACTTGGTCTGCTTCCTCTCTCCAAGTTACATACATGCCCATCCACTGCTTACTCCACTTTTAACTCTCCTACATGGACATACAGTTATAGTAAGTAGTTTGAATGACCTCATGCACAAAAGGGTATCAGGAAAGGGAATTGTATTTGGCCTTGTCATACATGCATGTAAGGAGTGTACTGTCTCCACAAACAGACAGATGCATTTAAAAAAAGCACAGAAAGTAGGAGAGAGCATGCTTCCTCATAAACATGTGTGTTTTACCAACTGCCTGAACTCCAAATCACTTCCCTTTTCCAGACAGACACTTCTGGGTCACATCTTTCAGCTCTGTTAAAATTTCAACAGCTGCCATTTCATGAGAAGAGGGGGAAGGGATGTGAACCAAGCATCAGACAGTCAAATGCAGACCTGTGTTTAAATAGAAGCAGAAAATATTCTCCCAAGAAGAGGGCTTCCAGTACCAGGACTGTGTAAGAGGAAGAAAATAAAGCACTGCAGTTCTGCAGAGTGACAGATGCGTCTAATACAGCTGGGACCGTTTATATTCATAGAGTTTCCACTGCCTTAGCAGTAACAGAAAACTTCCTCCTCCTGAGCAAGCTCACTCTCACTCGAGGATTCACAGTCGAGCAATTACAAGCATCCTAAAAGTCTGCAAACCTTTCAAGGCTTGCAGTAGCTGCAGCATCTGACCCAGACCAACTACAACCATTAGTAGAGAGCAGGACAGTAGAAAGCATTGCAGCCGAGCTGAAGGCTTAAACACCAGTGAGTGTGGACTTCAGCACTACTTGCCTTTATGTCCAGCATTCCTTTTGTTATCAATGATATGAAAAATAAAAGCCATAACAGGTCTGTTTATGCAGGTTGACTTCCTTACTCCACCAATGGAGCAGGGTCACCCTGCAAGTGTCAGGCTTCCCAATTCATTTTGAGGGGGGAAGCGCCATCATCCAAACAAGCACGTACAAAGTGACAAGGGCATACAAAGCATTTTGTAGGCTTAGAACAAAACCCTGTTTGTAGGATTCACTTAGTGAAAGAATTATATTAACAGAGCAAGCTATTTATAGCAACTCTCCATAGAAATGAACTGTCTCTTGGTTCCTGTCCTCATGAAATGCAGCTTTCTAACTGGAGAAACACTTTCTTTAAAAGCATGGGCGAAGGGGGGCATGGGGAAAGGGAAGCTGCTCCCTGACATACACCCTTGCACCTCCAGTTATGCTGGAAAGAAGGTGTCCTTGTGCTGTTGGCACAAAAGATCACTCACGGTTTGAGCCCCTGTACAGTCACATCTCTTTTCCCCAGCCCCCTTGGCTGGAGAGCCACAGTGAAAGAGCTGCCTGTGCCATGGCCCATCGCTTGCAGCTCTGACCTGTGCCCATCCTGTCAACAGACACACATAACTGAGATCACAGAATCATAGAATCATTCAGGTTGGAAAAGACCCTTGGGATCATCGAGTCCAATCAACAACCCTACTCTACAAAGTTCTCCCCTAAACCATATCCCCCAACACCACATCTAAATGACCCTTAAACACATCCAGGGATGGTGACTCAACCACCTCCCTGGGCAACCCATTCCAGTATCTGAGATGGACTGCTCTTCCCAGGCTGCTCAAGCTACACACATTTAATTACAGACTCTCAGCCAACATTTATCCTAAGGAAGACTACTGTTCCTTGAAACAGCCCAAGGACAAACCAGGAGGGAGAGACCTCAGTCTCTCCCCAGCCAGCTCTTGAGAAGATCCCAAACCAGAATATGTTCACATATCCTCATGTTTTGTGCACTCCCTGAAATAAAAGTATAGATACTTTAATCCTGATCACATACAGCCAGCCAGTTACAAACTCACACTCCTGTGTAACAAACCTCATCGTATTTGCAAAAATCAGCACACAAAATCTCACCTACTTGTGACAAGTGACCCAGATCCATGGTCTGCTTACTATCCAAGCTTAATGAATTATCTTTACAAATTTTGCTCATACAAGAAGCTAAGCAAACTGCAGGCACATGATTTTTCTTAATAACACAAAAAGCTGTTTTGGAAAAAAAGTAAAACAAAGCAGATTTGCTGTTTCAAAGCACAAAAAAGTAGATAAATATGAAACTAAAATACGCACATGCAAGCACACAAAACCATAATTCCTTCTGTTTAAATATTTCCATAAATAAGATGCAATTAATTCTCTACATCCATATCTGGGGGAGTTCTGCTTCTGGACCTTTAAATCTCAAGACCACAGATACTTGGCCAATAAACTGTACCACACTGTTCAGAGATTACAGTCTAGACCCGACTAGTGAGTAGGAAAAGAAAGAAAGAAAGAAAGAAAATTGATCTACAGAAAGTTTTTACTTTTTGGCAAAAACTTTATTTCAGACTAAAATAACCTCCCTTTTTCCAGTTGGGACGCTACATATCCTCACTGTCCTTTGCCCTTTCCAAACTCTAGACAAAACACAGGCTCACTGCATACCCTTGCCCCTAAATCTCATCCATCAACAGCTTTGCAACAAAATCCCCCATAGACAGTTCCCTCAAACTGCTTCTTCCCAGTATCTCACACTGACACTCTTTGCTGCTTTAAAAAAAGGTGTATCTTAAATCTAATGATTGTACCAATAAACCTAAATTAGACTAATGGGAACCCTGAACTGAAAATAAAGCTCTAAAAGCTATAGGGTATACATATATCATGAGACTTTATTAAACTATAAATCTGTTTATTACAGTCTTATTTTCTAAAGTCAGAATTATCTTAAGCCAATTTGTTGCCCAACATAATAGCATTTGGTGTCTGTAATGAAAATTAGATTATATCAGGGTAAGTTTGTTCATAATTTTAGATTAACAGATTTAGACACAGTACAGTGTTCACATAGATGAAATAGCAAAACATAATACATTTTCCTTTTATTTTCATAGCACAGTATCTGGTACTCTCCAAGTCATAAGCAAGCATCTTGCTTCACAGTACATGAAACATTATTTGAAAAGAAGAATTTCTCCTTCCATGTTCCACAAAGAGTTAAGATTAAGATGATATATGACATCAGTTATTGTAAAGGTGTAGATCCAATACAAACTGGGGGTGCTGATGAAGAAAAGCCTTGAGCTGTTCCTATCTCTTAGATCCAGAGGCTCTTCTGCTGCAATTCTTCACTACCTGTTGGTTATAACGCACTGACTGCTGGGTCCTGAAGACACTGGGGTTTAAAATCAATTACTCCAAAATGTTTTGGTTTAAACCCAGAAACACTGGTGGGTGAGCTGCGCAGAAGACCAAGAGCAAGCAGGAACTTTGGAGGTTTGCTGCATTGCCCCAGAACACCTGTCTTGAACCACAGCCCGGAGGGAAAAAGCAAAGAGCACCCCAAAGTTTTACACTCTTTAATTCAATATAAGTAGAAAGGCACACACAATAAAATGTAAGATAAAATGTAAACGATATTTTCTTGGGTCATCTGACAGCTCAAACTTTGAGTCCTTCAGACTCACAGGTGACTGACTCAGAAACTTTGCACCAACTTACTCATTGACAACTGACAAATCATAAACCTCTGTATGAAAAACAACATGCAAACTTCTACACGGTCTTTTCACTAGCCCCATCTCCTTTCCCAGCAGTGGCTGTGTGATACAGCTGTGTCCGTATTGTCCCTAGCTCTTGGTCATGGCTGCATTCAGATTCCTTCAAGAAGAAACTGATGACATTTGCTCTGCCTCAAGCCACGGTTTGGGAGAGTTGGGAGGAGACAAAGTGATGTGGGTGTGCAGCCAAAGCTGCTTCTCAGCTCTTGCCCTGCCCTGCTCAATTCTTCCACTCTGAATCTACTTCTTTACAGTGACTGGAAATCAACTGCAAAATAAGGAAGTTTTCCTTCTGGTAACTGATATTTTTAATTCTTCCTCTGTCCAGTGTTATAGGCAAGGAAGGAAAGGAAGATCCCACTAGCTTCAGTTATTTATTTAGATTTGCTGCAAATATTCAGAGGTCTCAGTAGCCCCACTACCCAAAAGGTAAACGGCAGTAGTGACGCACTCCAAGAAAGCATCCCCCAAGCCTACTCTGAACAACAAAAATAACTACTGCCAGCACCAACTGTCATGTGCCAAAATTCGATGCTATTCTTGGAGCAGATGCAGGCTCAGGAATTTTTTTCTTTCTTTCTTTTTTTTAAAGCAAAGTAATTTCAAACTGGTCCAACTCACACATGTGATATGTGTGACGGTCTTGGCAGCCGCTAATTTTCTAAATTGTAATTACTGGCAGTTTATCAGTCTTAACAGTTTCAGACAGCCAGTTTGACAATGTTAATGGACGCTGCTGAACCAAAATACAGTTCCCACGGGCTCTCTCATGCACACTTTTTCCTTCTTGCTGGCTGGAGAATTTCAAGTGCTCTGCTATGATCTGGCAACTCCTCACCCTGACCCTGCACTGCTCCTCAGATCACTGCCAGCGGAGTTCCGTTACATCTCCATAGCATACACCATTTAAAAAAAAAATCATTTTTACAATGTATTAATTGTGCCCCTTCTGCTACATGACTGCAAATAGCTCTGGCAAACAACTGCACCTCAATGAATAAAAAGTTTGTTTGACCAAAGAGTAATTGGAGTTGCTTGGCACTGAAGATGAATACAGCAATGCTCCAGCTGACACATCTTGCACAGACAGCCCTATCAGGTCTCCTGTACTTACTTGTATATACAAAACACTGCAAATAATCTTTCTTGAGGCCTTGGACTTAAAAGAGTAAGATTTCTGGGCAAACTGAAATATTAGCTTCTGAATGACTGAATTTATCTATTAGCCCTTTACATTCAGTAAGCCAAAATAATGTGCCTTCAGAGATGAACTTTGACAAGATCTATTTTTTTCTTCTAGCAGATGCAGAATTTTTATTAAACACATCCACAGGCACAAAATAAACTGACACTAAATGAATACTAGCAAGGTAAAAAAAGATAGCTTTTATACTGTTTGTTTTGTTTTATTTTTTTAAACCTGAAAACTGATCTTCCACATTGCATTAAAAACCTGTAACTCTATACTTTAGACTTGGGCAGGTTGAGCAAGTTAAACCACAGGCACTAAATCTCTGGAATGTCAAAGTGCTATATCCACTTCCAGCCAAACCTTCAGTGCTCCTGATGTTTTTTGCTTCTGCTAAGCGCACTTCATGCCATTAAGTGTTCACATGATGCAAACAGTCATCAGCTATGTGTGGTTTTCCCCTCCTTCAGGTTTTTACACCCTTTGTCTTCTAGAGTTTCTAACAATAATGTATCTGTGCCAGCAATTTCTGCCATAGAGGAGAACTGTACTTTTGGTTATTATCCTTCATCCAGAACTCACCACTCTCATTGTAAGGGATTTTAAGGAGTAAGATCTTCACAGGGGCAAAGCCGGAAGTTTTACATCAAAAGGACAACATCACCAAGGACTCCTAGTGTGGAAGCTTTCAATTTGTCTGATCATCCCTCCTGCTAACACCAATGGGAAAATTCCCACTCATTTCTACGGGAGCAGGCTCCCATAGACAGGGAAAAAACACAAAGCATGTACAGCTGCTTCCTACTGTCAGTGAAATGGAAGAGCTTCCTTTCCAGGGGGTAGCAGAATCCACTACAAAAGCTGCATGCAGAAAAGCAGAAGCATTCTCTTCTAACATAAAATATGACACCTTAGTGAAAATATATGGCAGGTTTTTGGAAAGGTAAAAGGGACAAATAAGCCATTTAATCATTTTGTTTGGAAACCTTGGATAAGAACTGCAATTTTTCACCTTAACGCCACCATAGTTGTCTGAATCCCAAGGCAAAGCAAACACTAGAAAGAGAAAGAAAATTAACCCAAAACCCTGAACAAAACCAAACCTCAGCATATACCAGAAAAGTAAACCTGGGTATTTCTTCAGATGACCCCCTTGGCTGCCTGTGGCAGGTCCATGCCCAGCTGGGGAATACCCCTCACTCATTAGCACCATTGCTCAGAGCTGATGTATGAGGTGACAGCAGGACCTGTGGTCCCACAGACACCCCTGGGGCAGGCCCAGGGTCTCCTAGAAGGGACTGCAGACAGGTAGCCCAGCCACAGCTTCTTCTGGCTGCCTGACAGCTCTGTGCTCTTCAGAGGTGAGAGACTCAGTTTGCTGGAGGGTGATCAGAAAAAGCATGCAAAGCATCATCTTTGTCTAGATTTTTATTGATAACAGATATTTCTCACAGATACCAATATTATAATGAAATTAAATGGTTCTCTTGTGAATCAGAACATTTTATATATTGAAGGGAATGTAATTTTTAAAAAAAGTAATTTAATAAAGAGGATATTTTCTGTTAGCACCTTCATCTTTCAACACTTCAGCAGAAACAGTTAAGAAAAACCTAAGCAGTGGGAGAGAACTAAAGGGGACACACACTGGAAGGCAGGTTGATAGCGGATCAAACATTTGTGCCTGTGCAGGAACCTCAGAAGAAATCTTTAAACTGTGGAGAAAGAGATATGGGGTAAAAATCTACTAGTGGCAGAAGGAAGCTCTTTAATAGAAGGGGAAGGAAATGTAATTTCAGTGTAAGTCATCAATGGATGACCACGCAACTCTCAGCTTGTGAAACTTCTGTGTTGGTCCACTTTCTCCTTCCCTTTAAGCTTACCTCCTTGAAGCTCACTGTAGCTGTCATGCGTGCTTGGGAGAGGAAGATCACTTCATAACAGCAAGGTAGCAGGAAGGTCAGTGCGTTTCTGTGGTCACTCTACAGGTTCTTCAATGCACCCAGAAATAACATCCTCTGGGCCTTGCCATTTTCAGAAAAGTTGGGCAGTACTTGAATAGGCTTCTGCAATTAATGCAGATGGCAACTCACTAAATAACCCCACTTGTTTTGAAGTGGGGAATTCAGGTGCTAATGATTACCTGAGCATGGTACCAAAGACAGAGGAACAGCAGTTCTCTGTCTGAAAAGTTATCTCTGAAAGTTATCTTTCATTGAGAAAGAAAGAAAAAGAGTTTCCTTACTTTCAAGTGTAGATACCTTGACAAAGTGTTAGGGACCAACACTTCTTTAGGAGAAAAAGGGAAAGGAGAGGAACAAACTTGTTCGGTCCATTCCCCTCCCCGATACTATGTGGTATCTGAGATGCTCACTGCCAATTCTCCCAGATGTGTATTTGTAGGATAGTAGAGAAAGAGGGAAAATAACCCATGGCTTACCAAGGGCACGAAGAACTTTAGCAACACAATGCTCTCTTGCCTGTAATTTAGTAAGTTGGGCCGGACAACTCATGAAAGAAAAGAGCTTCCAGTTTCAAAAGCTTTATTGGAGTGCTGTTTCATGGGAGATTTCTATTGACACCAAGATCCCACTGAAAGCACCCAAGCATCTCGTTCTTCCTAAACAAAAACAGTGTCCCAAAAAGAAAAATACTCCATTGAGTATCCAAAGAATCTCACAGTCCATGTGACCAATATTGGAATAGGGCAAATAATTTGGGATGAAGGTGTGCTTTTCCTCAGCCACATGAGATAATAAAAACTCAAGGTTTCAGTCTGCCTACAAGGCTACAAGGCAAAATTAAAACAACAAAAAAACCTAAACACCAAACTATTAATTATATATAACCTGGGGAAACAGCACTTGCACAGTTTAAAATTGCTGGTCTAATGCTTCCTCAGAGCCTCAAATGAAAAAGTTATTCATATCTCCTACTCCTAATAAAAATCTCACTTAAAAAGTTGGTATGAAATTACTCTGTTCTGAGCTAGCAAAGTATATCCAGTCTATGAAGCACTTTGAGGTGTATGCAAATAAGGAGTTGAACATTATACAAAACAGCTTTAAAATACTAAAAGAAGTAGGCTTCCAAATGAAAATTATTTTCATTTTTTTTAAGAAGTGACTAGTTACCCTAGGCGTACAATGTGGCATTAGGATGAGGCTGGACTTTTCCAGGGATTTTTTTCACATAGCTCCAAGAAGCACAGGTCATTTTGTGATGGCAGCACCTTTGGGTTCCTGATAAACAGTTAGAGATCAAAATTATAAGCATCAGTATTTCTTAGGAAGCCTGAGGAAAGGGTAGTTGGAGAAGAATGAAATCTTAAAAGCCCATCTGAATGTCCACAAGACACACGCTTGTACAGGCAGAGCAAGAACTGAATTTGCTTTCAGGTTGGTCTCCCTACAATGCCCAAGCTGGCTTGCCTTATAAAGTAGATCTCAAGTATGGGACAGTGATCTGTGCCACCAAGGCACTGCACACCAAATGGCCCTCCTCCTTCTTGCCTGAGCAGCGGATTCTTGAGGAGCACCGCAAGAAGCACCACTGCACAGAAGGAAAGCCAAAGATATGAAGCAATTACCTCTTTTTCCTCAAGGCCACACAATTCTCAAGATAGCTACTGTTACTGCAACATTAGTTATAAGCTCCTGCACAGGAGGCTAATGGCAGCCACCTCCCTTTACACTTCCCAGCAAGAACCATTTCACAGATAAGCTTTACCATAGATCCACCAGTTTCCTCTTACAGTTTAAAAATCAGTAGGCAGTATTAACTTCTATCTGGAAATTTGTCTTCACACAGCTCTTCCTATAAACAGTTACCTCATTCTGTTCAGTAATCAAATTTTTTTTCTAGTTAGGAGTTGCTGCTCTCAGCTCCATCATCTCTTGTTCTGCAGTCACTCCAGAAGTAACATAAAGATATACGATTAGTTCAGATACTGACTGTGCACCATGAGATAAGAGCTTTTATTCCAGTGCTTCCTCTTCACCTCTACCCCCTCCAAGTCCACCATTACATGTAGTTACTGTGACTTGCTCCACAGTCAGTAGTAGAGCTATGCGTAGGATGGCAATTCTACAGAAATGATTTCTGACGTGATTCTCATTTGCTCACAGTGAAATACAAGTGGTTTCTCTGAAACATTTGTTTATGGTTTGCGCAGTGGACATTGCAACACAAGTCACCTTTAGGATCTTCTAAAGGAAATAAGTAATCTGTAACTGGAAAGTCACATGCTTACATCTGAAATAGTGCTACAGTTATGCCAATGGATAGCCCAGAGGCAACTCTGCACAAGTGATACTGTGTGGGAAGAAGACAGCTTAGTGTTTGGTAGGGGTGACAGAGGGACACCTCATCGTGAATGCTACCACACAGGAAGCATGAGTGGGTGACACCCAGAATATTACTTTTTCAACACATCAGCTGGATTTCACAGGACTGAACATACTGATGGCATCTTTGGCTTCACACTTGCTATAGACACATCCAAAACCATGTTCACTACCACTTCTACTAAACCATGTGATGGCACAATATTATTTTCAGGTAGAGACAAGACCTTGGTTACTGTAACAGCTGTGCTCTGCTTTTGCTGGACAGGATACTTACCTGTGTACCATGGGATACTCATCAACCACATGTTCATCAGAAGCTGGATAGATTATTAATAGACTCATGTAATACAAGCTGCAGAGTCATTTATTTTCAAGATGCAAAATACAGAATTGGTATGGTTGGAGAAGACCTTTAAGATCAAGTCCAATGTTACCTGTCTCTACCAAAAATACACGAGGAGTCTTGTAATATTGTAATAAATAAAGTTTTTGGTGCTTTTGTGTGTGTTTGTTTGTTTACTTATTCTGATTATGGGATACTAATTTCTTTGAGTCTTTACATAATTTTTATTATACTTAATAGCATTCAAGTAAATGGAACAGGGCATTCATGATTGCGTGTTTTAAGGAAAAAACATATCGAGACGTAGAACTGTCAAGATCAGGCAAAGAATGGTGGCAAAATTGGGCTAGCTTTAGATTTGCTTCCTTTTTCCTAGCTCCAAATAAGGCTAGGAAACAGGAGGTTTGCAGAATCTTCTCTGGCTGCTAATCCATGCAGGAATAAAAATGGCAGGGGAAAAAAACCCAACCACCTGTACTTCTTTTGGATCATGGAAAGCACAAAACATGAGAAAAATGCTAATTCTTGATAAACACAAACAACATGACACCCTGCATTACAGCAAACTTTAGCAAAAGGACAGTCAGAATCCACTTTTAAAAGACCAAGCTCCTAACTCATCAATAACATTAAATCTTTCAGAAAGGAGTACAAAGCTGTGACTCAGCATGGATCTATCTGAAAGAATTAGCTCTCTGAAGTATTGCTTTCATTGAAACGGTTTTCACTGCAAAGACTTTCCTGACTTGGCAATCTGAGCTATTTGGAGATCATGTCAGTAATTCAAATACACAAATCAGGCCATTTCCTTCCTTATACCAGCTGTCCAAAAGGTTTTGGGAAAGTGATAGTTGCTTTTTCCCCAAGCATCCAATAATATAGAGCAGACATGGAAATACAGACATTTTGTACAGGGTACAAGCACAAAAGTGAAACAGGAAGGGAGGAACAAAAAAGCAGACAGATCTGAGATTTGAGAGAGTTCTCCAAAGAAAGCTAGTCTTTATGACATATAGGCTGAAGAAGTTATCTCCTTTGGTTTGCGTTGCAGCAGCACAATAAGGCCTGACCTGAGATGATGTCCTTGTCAGTTTTCCTACAGATCATGCGGATATTAAAAATAATAATAATTAAAAAAATATTCAGATTAATTCAGCAGACTAAGGGAGGTAGCTCTCCTCAGGTCTCAGGCACTCTGAGTTTACACTCTCAGTTCAATTGGGATGAAGGCAGCCCACGTCACCCTTTGACTAGCATGAGAGAGGAGAAATACAGAAGCAAAGGTCTCATTCCCTGAGCTGAGGGGACATGACTGTCTCAAGAACTATGTTGTTGGGCTCCAGAAATGTTACATCAGCCACCTCTGAGGTTTCCACTTACTTACGGTCTCTTCAGTGAGATAAGAAGTCATGGGAGAAAAGAAATAGACACCTTTCACCCCCTAAACTGACAGGATTTGGAGATTTCTTAGTGAAAATAGCCTCACCATCCATCACTTTGCCAAATTAGCTAGAAAATAAATTAAAAACTTGAACATCAACAGTGATATATCTGGAGTTAGAAACCAAGACCTGCCTGGTTCTCAGACCTTAAAGTCTTAATTCAAACATCTTCAAGCACAGTATTTTGCGCATCTCCTAGGAGCCATTATAATGAAGTCAGCGACTCTGAGAAAGCAGATGATGAAATCATTAATATATTATGTACACATACACACATATGAATTCCTTGGAAATAAATCTCAACTGTTGAACCAAATAAGGATAAGAAATTATGCTAAAAGGTACAGAAAAAGCTCATCTGGACTGAGGTAATTTCTATTCATCTTGATCCATAAACAATGAAGAGATACACTCAACTGAGCAGATGCTCTTGACAGAATTTTATTTCCTGAATTCCTCACTGGGACGTATCATGGGGCAAAAAACAAAGAGTAGCTGTGTCTGCAGGGAAGCACAAGTCCTCCAGCTACTTTGCGGTGCTGTGTTTTCCCTCTGGACCAGGACCAGGTGTGCCAGGTTTGGTAAGCAGGCCAGTCAGCCATGGGGTCCTAGACACAGAAGTACTCACTGCTGCGCTGAGGTTCCTGGAGTTCATGATGTGGAGTGGGACAGGGATCCCGCTGTGGCAAGAACCTCATGCACAAAACATGAGTCAGAGTCCTGGTTGGTTAAGATTGATAGTCTTCAGTGTGCAAAGAACAAGATGTAAACTAGGAAAATATTCTGATCACCTTATGGACAGAACTACCAGCTCAGCACAAAATTTACTGTGTTTCTGGTTGCCCACTAGAGATACTCGATTTATTGTCATTAACTTATCCCCCTCCTGACACTAACCTTTTCCAAAGTGGTAACAAGCAAACAAAATATTTCCAGGGTAGTAGGTGATTTTTGTGCTTGTGCAAAGCTCTTCCTTTGGCCATCAAAAACACCTATTGGGTTATTCTGTTTGCTTTTTAGGCTACATAAAATACCTTAACATTCAAACTGATAAACTTTCTCTGTATAGCTTTAGTTTAGTGTGTTACAGTGAGAAGGTTCCTAACTTCACAAGCACTGCCTAGCAGGAATGACTAATGAATAAACCTTGAAGAAAAAAAAAAGGGATGTAAAAGGATGTTTACAGATTTCCACATGGATGTGGTTATTATGAAGCTATAACTTCCTATCTATTGAGTGTTTACTAGAAAGGCTGAGAATTAAGTTAGAAGTCTTTTGTGGACAGGAAATGATCCGAGGAAAATTCAACAGATACAGCAATTCACCATCAAAATGGGAGGAAACACTTTAACTGCTAAATAACCAAAAGCTTAAATGGTACTAGAATACTGTTTAAAATTAGGAATAAAGGTTTCTCTTAAGACACGCACTTCCTCAAGACCTTATATAAGATTTTATCCAGCTCTCCTTTATTTGATCAGATGGCTATAAGTTCCAATGGAGTCTTATAGATTAACAACCGTAGTAATAGACACAAGTTTAATTAAACACAAAAACATGATGTGATGTGTATGTTTTAAAAGTCTACTCATTTTAAACATGATTGATGAGATATCCAGAGATACATCCGCACTTCAAGAAAGGAGCATTACACACCCATACATGAACAGAGAATTTACAGGAAATAATATGCAGTAATACTTCAACCCTCGGCTCACAACTAATGGCCAAAACACTGTTTAATTTTTTCCTGTAAAAATTTCATGAAGTTGCTTTAATATAAGCAGGCAGCACCAAGCTAGAGGAAGAAAGATATAATCCAGCAAGATTCCACATTTAAAATTTAAATATCTGTTTTACATTTACAGCCTAATCTAGATTTTCAAAGTGCAAAATGATATGGTATGTGTGGCAATTTTAATCTAAATTCCACAGGAAAGGCACTTCCCATCTGCAGCTGAGCTCTTGGTACACACCCAAAGGCTTCGTTCGAAATCTTCTCTTCAGCAGCCAGCAATAGCACTGCACGTGTAGCTATGCACGCAGCAAACACAGAGTTGTTAACTATCCACGATAAAGAGAAACCACCATGAAAAGGGGCTGAAAATGATTACGTGCAGCCATAGGTACACTGCTTTTTCAGACATACTCCGAAAAAAATACCACAGAAGGGCCTTTTTGCCAAAGAAACTGCACTGTCAATGCCTGGTTCAAGTCCCACTGATGTCAAATCAAGGTCTTTCAATTAACTTCAGGAAGTTCCCCATCAGCCTCCAGATTTTTGTTATTAAAATAGCTGAGGCTGGCAGTTTATCACCCTGCAACATGTAACTGCCTTTACCAAATCTTACGTTGTCACAGGAGGGTTTACAGCCCTCAGTGCTCTGAAGGAAGCTCCATGTGGGAGTGGAGCATCACTGGTTCTGAACTGGACATGAAGCAGTTGTTAATGGTGCTGCTTTGATTTCCAGCTCCTATCTTATGTTCACGTAAGCATAAGTTCAGCATATCTGCAAGTATCACGTAAGTCCTGCTACCCATCAAGCATATATTTTGGCTAAATTACTAAACTGAAAAATAATTTTAAAATATGCTAGCAAAATTATTTTTCATTAACAATCACTTGACAGGGCATCCGAATATTCTGGGTAAAGAAGAAAAGGAAAAGGTTTCATTCTCATTTCCATCCTTCCTCTGATCACTCCAGAACTAAGTAGTGTTAAGTTTTTGGCTTCCTTACCACAACAAAGCTGAGACTCTGCTATGGTTTCATCAGGATAAATGTAATCTTGACACATTACTTATACTATCTATTTCTATTCAGAAAAGGCAATTTAAGGAAAAAAAAAAAAAGAGTTTTGATTTTAGATTACTGCCACTGCAAAACAGTGAAAACTAAACAAAACCAAGTATCTAGTTACTTTTGGGTTATTTTAGCTGGGCTCAGTCTTAAAGATACACATCCAGCATGGCCACAGACCAACAAACAATGGCAGCTTAAGACAAGTGAGTAATTAGATCCTGAATCCACATATTGTAAATGACAATAGACACAAGTTTATCTAGGAGTTTCAAATGTCATGGCCATTTGGGATTGAACTGAGCACACACACAAAGACAACTACTATACTCCTTATCCAGATTAACCAGGAAACATTGTTTACTACAAGGGAAGAATACGGCCTCCTTCAAACCAATCCTCCATCCTGAAATGCAGATTGCACTAACATGGCTACAAGGAAATGTTTAACACAGACTTCTTTGTAGATGGAAACATGACCTGTGATGCCCAAATTTCGTGAACCTTGGGCCAGAAGTACCATTTTATGGTCCCAAATACTACATAATAACTTGTGGTAGCATTATGTGTTAGCTATCCGCAAAGATACTTCCATCTTGTGTTAGAGCTGCAGGAGATTATAGAGTTACTCAAGACAAAGGACTAAACCTTTATACAGAAGCTGCTGCTCAGAAACCCAGGAGCTGTAAGCATGCACCCCAACTTAATGTACACTGACTGGTTTCCTCTTAATGCCTTGTTTCTCCTAAGTGGACAGTTCTTCCAACATTCATTAAATGAGGCAATACTAAATAAAGATGATGTTGAAATGACTTAAAAAAAACAAACCAAAACAAAAAGCTTTTGCAAGCATTTTTTCTCTCGCGTGCATGCAGTGATGGCAAATATCTTAGAAATTAATTTCCCAGTTGGAAGTTACAAAAAGGATGCAACTGTACTCATTAGAATAACAGAAAGAAAGCAATAATTTAAAGCTTCGTGCATGCCTAACAGAAAATTTTGAATTGCTCTTCATCTTGCTGGTTAAATTTAAAAATAAAATTATAGTGACTCATTAGCACTCAGATTCACAAACCAATCACTTAAAAGTACTTTAAAGGTTAAAAATAAGGTTTTAGGCTCATACAGAAGACTTTTTACACTAAAAAGAGAAACCGAAATGAAAAAAAAAAAAAAATCCCAGAGGCTTTCATTAAACACCTGAACTGCTAATTTCTAGAATAAAATAGAAAACCAGCTGGAAGCATTAATAAACATATTGCTAAATTAAAACTTACACGCCAACAACATAATGGTAATCTCCAGTGCAGTTCTCCCCCAAAAAGAAACAAATCCATCCACTAAGAAACTGCTCTATGCCAGGGAAATCTAGCAGTCATTTTGGCAAAGGAAATGCCTCTGAAGTCGTGGCATTTCATGTGTGCGCAGTCTGTGATGCAGCTTAGTTTGCAAAAGGTCAAGGTTGTGTTCCTAGGTATGGAGAGAAGACTAGAAAAGCAGCCCAAAACAATAAACTACTAGAGGTCAGATTCAATTAAGAAAAATCTTCCTGGGTTGTGCAATAAAATCTCATCGAGCCCCCAGAAGACATTTCTATGCTTCCATTGACTGGTGAAGAAGTGAACAGGACTTAAGTTTAGTTTGGCCAACTCTGACTCTGGTTAGTGATATTGAAACATACACAATAAATTACTGAATTGCTTCAGTAGCCAAGATGATTCCAACTTTTTTATGGCTGTCAGTGACTTACAGAATCATAAAATGGTTTGTGTTCGAAGGGACCTGTAAAAGTCATCTAGTCCAACTCCCTTTGATGGAGCGGGGACATCTTTAACTAGGTCAGGTTGCTCAGAGCCCTGTCCAACTTGACCTTGAATGTTTCCAGTGATGGAGCTTCTATCACCTCTCTGGGCAACCTGCATCAGTGTTTCATCATCCTCATCATAAAAAATTTCTTCCTTCTATCTAGTCTAAATCTACCCTCTTTTAGTTTAAAACCATTACCCCTTGTCCTGTTGCAACAGACCCTGCTGAAAAGACTGTCCTCACCTTTCTTATGGGCCCCCTTTAAGCACTGAAAGGCCACAATAAGGTCTTCCCACAGCCTTCTCTTCTCTAGGCTAAACAACCCCAGTCTCAGCCTTTCTTTCTTCATAGAGGCGTAGTGGAATCAGAGACCTTCAGCAAATACTTGAGTTTGATGGAAAACACTGTTTCCTTTCTATCAAAGCCACACAAATTTGGTCTGAATAATTAACAGGAGGAAGGACAGAAGAAGTCAATGCTGACACAGAGATGCTGACTGGGAGGAAGACTGGAAGCTGAGCTCCTTGTCCTGCTGCCCAATGTCCTAACATGAACCACTAGATAAAAGGAGCCAATTCTGTCAAAGAGGCAAACACTTGCTAGAATTAAGCCCTTCATTTCATTACCTAGGACTTGAGAGTCCTGAGGAATTTCAGAAAACATGGACTGACGAGACCAGGACAACAAATAAAGCATTACAGGGAGCGTGGACAGGGAGCACTTTCTCCAGCACCAGGCATAACAGTAGACAGCCACATCTCTTGTCTTATGTTACAAACTAGTCATCAGCATTGCACTAGCATTTTCCTTCACAACTATGGAGTTTAATCTCGATATCTACCCTGCTGCTGCCACAAGGTCCATCAGCAGTTTGCACCTCACACAGGTTGGAGTGAGCTTCCTCTCCACACCAAGATACCAGTCTGAGCTCACTACACTATTTACCCACAAATTTTGTCTCCCCTGCCCAGCTGGCTTTCCAAGAGTTATGAGCTTTAAGACTACCAACAGAAAAGAGGCAGTGGGAGCTTGTTCACCCATCTGTTTTAACATGGCTGCCTCAGCATTACCCAGCACTGTCACATCAGAAGGCTGCACACTTTCCCCTCCTACCAGCTCATCACACCCTCTGCAGAGGAAGAGAAGGAGCCCCTTCCATGACTCTGGCCACACGCCCCAGCACCAGCGGAGCCAAGTCATAACCACTCACCTCATGGTAACAGGGTAAAAATCAAAGAGCTAGCCCGAGGTAAGAGCCTGACAGTAACAAGGAGTGCATTAACAAGCACATTGCTAGAATCTCCCTAACAATTAGAAGCTGTAGTGTCAGAACACAGACTTCATTCAGGCACCACAAATACTACAAAATTGAGTGAAGAAAAATTCTGAAATAAGCTGAGGTAATGTAGTTATTGTAATACTGTTCTCTGTATTATAAACCATAATGATACTTGTTTATAAAGTCTTCTGCTTCCAAAGTTTGAAGCAGTAGGTTTACAGAAATTTTTCTTTCAGAAAGTGGAAGACTGGCAGTTTTGACCTGATTTTGCCATTTATGTGATGGCTGCAACACTGAATATCCTGATGAAAGGAATCGCAGCTGAAGCCTATACTCCCTCACTTCTACTTCTTAAAGCTTATTCTGCAGCACTTCAGAGAGCTCCAAGACATCACTGTGTCTCTGCCCTATGAGATATAGTACAGATACAGCTGCTTCTTGGGATTTCAAAAATAATTAAAGGCAAAATACAACAAAGGAAGGATGGAAGAAAGAAAAACGTGACAGAATCGACATGAGTCTCTTGCAAGCAAATGTATGCACATTCAAGTCTTTTAACAGGTGTACCTTTTTTCCATGTTATATGTTTCTTACCTACAAGGCTAATATGATGGAGTAACTCCAAAGCTCTTTCATTCCAAGGAAGCAACATGGCCTAAGTTTATCCATTTTGTTACATATTTACTATGTTTCAACACCTTTCCAGAATTTAAAGTCTTCTTATTATTTTTAAAAATTGTGGCAGGGATAACATCTAATTGAAATTAAAAGAACTTCTGTGGCTTTGTTGAAAGTAGACTTATATTTGACAGGATTAAGTTTACAACCACTTTTTTAGCTCTTCATTATTAGTGGCAGTTCAGAAGGTTCCCCAGTTATGTTAAGGAAATGCTACCAAACAAAAATACCACCAGCAGCAAACTCAACCAAATAGAAAGGGAATGGAAGGCAGATTACTTTACTGCAAAAGGACCTGCCTTCACTTCCCGGAAGTCTAAAACCACCTCTAGTCTGTGTGCAGGAGCCAGAGAGGGCTCTGATGGAGAGTTCTCAGCCTCCTTGCACATCACTGCTTTAACCCACCCAGCCATTGCAGCAGGTGGTTAGGAAGTGCTCTCAACCTGAAACACCTACAAAAGTGAGGGGACACAGTCACAGGAACATTTAGGCATGAAAGTCAGGTTGTAGCTCTCCTGCTGTGTCTTTCTGAACTCTGTTAATAATATATGCACCTGATAAGGCCAAGTTTGCTTCTTCCCCAGTACACTAGTGCTCCTTAAAGAGGTGAGCTCCAGCATCTCTGCACACTCCTTGTTGATGGGGTCCCAGCGAGCTGCAGCTGGGTGGTGGCATTTCAGACAACACAACGCTGAAAGCAAAATCCATAAACAGTCCCTTTCCCCTCACCACACACTTACAAGGCAAAACCAGTTCTTACAGGAATTGCCTGTATGTCCCATGAAGGAGCTGACAGGGGTATGACAGATGACAGTTATCAGCCCACTAGTCTTCTCCCTCAGTGCAGAAAGTTACTTCTTAAGCACGTAAGTAATCACAAATGGAAAGCAACAAGGGTAACGATAGGCTGGAGATGGAACTATTGCTGCAGATGCCATACTAATGATTAAATATATTAACATAAACAGGTATTATTTATGGATGAAAAGCATAACTTATCACCACTACTGTCTACAGCATTTACAGTTTCCATACTGAGGGAAATGCTCAAGGAGCACAAGTACTTTGTCATTTTATCAACAGCTCTCGAAATCTCCAAAAATACTTTTCAGCTACATCCATAAAAACTACAGACCACAGCCATGTTTGCCTTGTGATTACTTGAAAGCTAAATAAATCTTCTCTTTGAAGCAGGAACAAGGTTTTTGAAGTTTTTACCCAGTTTTTGGCCACAGATTTTATATATAACAGCACTGATTTAAAACTTATTATACCCTGACTAGGATCATTTTTGGAAACACCCTACTTGCTTCTTGGATGGGTTTCCATTTGATTAAATCACAGTAATTGTACAGCTCTCATAGTACTCAGAACTAGTCAGGAAAACAAAGAGTATTGCAGAAGTTTCCATTTATAGATGGCTGAGTTACAGTTTACTGATCTTGCAACCGGGAGTGGGAGAAGCCATTCTCTTCAGTGTCACGTCGCAGAAGCTATTAGAAACAGCCTCAAATGACATTAATTCTCTTTTCCTGATTTTGTGTGCGTATATATATATACACACACATATACATACATCCTCTTATCTTTGGCCTTTATATCACATAAATTGCCCCTCTGAAAAAAAAAAAAACAACAAACAAAAACAACATTGCATTTACATTTTCAGTCCCATCCCTGAAAAATTACTTCAGGACCATGTCAATCCTGAAGAAACACTGAGCTTCAAACTAGCATCCCCTTCAGAAAAGCCCATGTGAAGAGATGGCACTTGACAACATCTGGCAGCTGCAGAGCCATCCAGGCAGGTTAGTTGCTGGTGAAGCAAAGGTGGGACATGACTTGTCTCATCTCTGGATATTGCAGCTCCTTGGATGGCTCAAACTCAGGCAGAAGAGGCATTATGGAAATTAAGCCACAGTAGAAAGAGTAGATTTTCCAATAAGGAAGTAGCCAGCTGAAGTAACCATTATGAGAAATCAGTCAGCCAGGAATGTAAGTCCATTTCTCCATATTCTGTTATACAAGCAACAGCACCTAGCTTTGCTGTATTGCTGGTAATGGTGTTAGAAGGGTCATTAAACATCAAACAGGTTATTAAGACCTCGGGAACTACCAGCCTGTCAGCCTCACCTCTGTGCATGGGAAGATCATGGAACAGATTCTCCTAGAAGATATGCTAGGGCACATGGACCACAGGGATGTGATTCAAGAGAGTCAGCATGGCTTTACTAGGGGCAAGTCCTGCCTGACCAACCTAGTGGCTTTCTACAATGGAGTGACTGCATCAGTGGTCAAGGGAACAGCTATGGATGTCATCTATCTGGACTTCTCCAAGGCCTTTGACATGGTCCCCCCACAACATCCTTCTCTCTAAGTTGGAGAAATACGGGTTCAATGGGTGGACTGTTCAGTGGATAAGGAGTTGGCTGGATGGTCGCATCCAGAAAGTAGTGGTCAATGGCTCGATGTCCAGATGGAAAAAGATGACAAGTGGTGCCCCTCAGGGGTCCGCACTGGGACCAGTGCTGTTTAATATCTTCATTAATGATATTGACAGTGGCATTGAGTGCACCTTCAGCAAATTTGCAGTTGATATGCTAGAGGGACAGGATGCCATCCAGAGGGTCCCGGACAGGCTGGAAAGGTGTGCCCAGGTGAACCTCATGAGGCAACCAGCGTTATCAATATAGGCTAGGAGAGGACATGCTAGAGAGCAGCCCTGTGGAAAAAGACTTGGGGGTACTAGTGGATGAAAAGCTGGACATGAGCCATCAATATGCAGTTGCAGCCCAGAAGGCCAATCGCATCCTGGGCTGCATCAAAAGAAGTGTGGCCAGCAGATTGAGAGAGGTCATTATGACCCTCTACTCTGCCCTGGTGAGACCTCACCTGGAGTACTGCATCCAGCTCCGGAGCCCCTAGCACAAAAAGGACGTGGACCTGTTCGAGCATGTCCAGAAGAGAGCCACAAAAACGATCAGAGGGCTGGAGCACCCCTCCTGTGAAGACAGGCTGAGAGAGTTGGGGCTGTTCAGCCCGGCGAAGAGAAGGCTCCAGAGGGACCTTATAGTGAACTTTCAATACCTGAAAGGGGCCTATAAGAAGGCAGGGGATGATCTGTTCACAAAGATTTGTAGCTACAGGACAAGGGATAAAGAGTTTTAAGCTAGAAAAGTGTAGATTTAGGTTAGACATTAGGAAGAAGTTCTTTAATATGAGGGTGGTTGACCACAGGAACAGGTTGCCCAGAGAGGTGGTGGAGGCCCTGTCCCTGGAGATGTTCAAGGTTAGGCTTGATGGGGTTCTGAGCAACCTGACCTAGTTAGAGATGTCCCTGCTTATTGTAGGGCGGTTGGACTAGACGACCTTTGGAGGTCCCTTCCAACCCAATATATTCTATGATCCTACGATCATGTGTAAGATTTTATTACAGTCTGATTACAAAGGGGGTAAGAGAAGACTCACTCTCTCCTCCGTTTCCTGTGGTATTAAAAACCTTTCCCAAAGCACCATGATCTGGTTAAGTCAGAGACTAGCTACTGGATTTGTTGTGCCACGGGTATGACCCAGGTGCAGCAACTCTGGCTTTTGTTTAATATGGAGGAGAAAAAAAATTAAGGGTGTGTGATGGGACCAGCAGAAAAGGAAGAAATGGCCCAAACTGAATTCTGACATGCAGATTTTTTTCTTAAAGATTTGGGATTCAAAAGAAGCAATTTACATCTGGGGGTACCTGTTGCTTCCCAACACACTGTTCCTCATTGCTTAGGAAACCTTTTCAACTCTGTAGACTGTTTGTGCTGAAGTTGTATGCACCAAGTTCAGGCTGAGTTTTCTGAGGAGCTGCAGCCAAAACAACCCAGTCATTTCCAAGAATGTAGCTGGGCGAAAAAAAGGAATCTTTTATTTGGAGAACACAGGGCATTGAAACTTGTCCCAGCACAAATGCTTTTTCCTCCTCAACTTATAAGCACTTGAACTTGGAATCCCGAGGCGGCTCTTCCGCAGTGCTTTGTCTGCAGGTTTGTATAAGTCAGGTGAAATAAAAACATCATCCTGACCACTGTTTTGTAAAATGTACCCATTTAAAATTAGGTATGAGGGAACGGATGGCCAGTCTGCTTAAAGCAAGGGACAGAATTAAGCCTTCTCAGTCATTTGATAAGCACAACTTTCAACAGCAATTACTGGTACAAAAAGATGGTGTCAGAATGTGCAATGCTTTCATCTCACCAATGTAACCAAGTTCAATGAAAGCCCATTGAGGACTCTTATCAGATAAAATCTGAAGAGATATTTACTTGAAGGAGATGAGAGAAATATTCAAACTTATATCATGGTTCATGTAAGATTCTTGAGAAACTTTTGTTTTCATCCATCAAGGGTATGAAATCTGTGTTCTACAGCATCTTCCCTTACATTCAAAAAGGCTGATTCTCACTTCAATACAAAGCAGAATTAAACTGCAATCTCAGCTTAGCATTAATGGGGACAGCAAATATAGCACCCTAAGATAGAGTGCCTATAACATATATAACTTATCTGTACAGAACAAGCTGGCAGAGCAGTTACATCTTTAGCAAACTAGACTCAATATAAAAAGGATTTACTTCCATGCAAGAACATTTGCAGTATCTGTGCAGTTCTACTTTGAATAGATTTAACATTTAACTAGTTCAACCACATTAATCCTTGAGCTCTGGACTCCTGCAAAAGTATTTATCATTTTTCATTTAGAACTAAAAATGACATTTGCAGCAACAAAAGGTGGAATTTCAAAGAACCGTATGCAAATTTTAAAACATCACTATCTAAATAAATATGAAAACCTACCAACTTTCTCAAAAAGAGTAAGATTCATAGCAAAGCTACACTTTTCTCATTTATATCAGAATGAGTTTTAAGCTTTAAAAGCCAGAACTCAGTGCAGCTTTTTCTTAGATAGAAAAGCCCATCACTTTGGAAGTGTCCCAATTGCAAAGGCTAAATTACAGCAGTAACGATGAAATACTCCAGTCAGAAGGAGCTCTAGATTGAAAATTTAAATGAGAAACCAACTCAGTGCAGTTACTGACAATGCAAGTTAATTAAGAGCATTTTTGAACATTTGTCCTATTTCTTCAATGTGATTTCCAGGTTTGCTGAAGAGTTGCCTATTGTGCTGCACATCATGCTCCAGGGTACAGCAATGGCTGCTCTTTATGCAACTCTTCTATTTGGTACTTTGAATTTTAAAGTTTATCTTGAGATAAAGGCATAGAGAAATGGGTTAAAGGAAAGTGGGGTTTACTGCCATTACGCTTGTTTTCCTAACGGAGATGGGCAGCTGGGCGTTTGTATGGCTAAATCCATCTCCAGTTGTCTCCCATTCCCTGCTGCTATTCACTGTCCCATCCCTTCTGCTGCAGACCACAGCCTTCCAAAAAACCCCCCAAAATGCAAAATCCGCTCTCTCCAGATGTTAATCCAAGAAAAGAAAAAAAAAAAAAGTGAAGCAATTGAGAAGAAGCACTAGAGCCCTAAGCCAGTACATGTTCCATTCCAAGCTAGTTAAAAATATTCAGAAGGGTTTTGACATTTTTCCATGTGTACATATGGACCTCTCTCCAACAACTTGTCTTGAGAAAACCGAACAGCTTCCGAGAGTCCCACCTGACTACTGGGCCTAAACTCAGATACTCCTTCACTGCCCAAATCTCTTCCTTGACATTTTATCAAAGCACCTTTCTCTCCTTTTCCTTTAAAATTTTACTCTCCCAGGCAGACCTCGGCAAAATTCCTTGTACAGCAACTTTTGCCCTCTGCACCACATTTAATTTGCATCTCTTAGATAGAAATTCTCATCTCTTCTCCCACCAGCTGAAACTTCAGCTTCCAGTGCTCATAGCCCTCTTAATCTGGCATATCTGTCAATGCATTTGCAAGTATTCACACTGCAAATGTATGTTCTGGGTAAAGGAAAGGTATGTGTAGGGACAGAGAAGTTGCTGAACAGATTTACAACTTCAATGAGACATTAACCGCCCTCCTGCTTCTGTCTCACCAGTTCAGTCCCTCTCCAAGGGCTTGTATCCTCCTTCTGCCTGCAGCTATCCCTGTGCCTCTTTTTCTGAGCCATTGTATCCTAAGCTTGGTTCAGCCTTTCCATATTTCAGCATCTTCACCTCTCGCTCACCAGCCTCATACTCAGACTGGGACAATGCAAAACCCATTATCCCGCTCTTTAAGGACAACCAAGGTAAAAAAAAAAAGTTCTGCACTGCCAACATCCCAAGCAGGGAAAATTCGGAAATATCAAAATGCCAATCACTGCATTTAATTATAACACAACCGAACAGCATTCTGGTCAATGAATTTATGGCATCTCCGGTGGTTTTGTTAAAAACTTTGACTTCTTGGCTTCAATCTACTCTCATCTGTATTACACAGTACTCTGTACTGTGAGTACCCTGTACTCTGGGTTTTATGCTTGTTTCAAGGGTATGTTTTTTGCTTATCTTCAACATTTCTCCCTTCTGCAGACTCTTCCCTGTCCTGGTTGTATTTTCTGTCTCCACTACCTCCTCCCTAGAACCTTTTCTCAACCTTTATTAAAAAAAACCCACCCGCATTCTCTTCCTCACTTCACCCACACTTAGACAGACGCCTGCTCAAACTCCCAGGCTTGCTTGCAATCTGCCTCCTGCACACTCTGCTTGAGAGCACTTCCAGGCAGCTCTGCTCCCCCAGGCTCTCTGCAACACACACCGGGAGCCAGGGGGAGAGAAAAAAGCAAGCTCACCTGGACACTGCCGCTCTTTTTCCTTTACCTTAGAAAAGCAGCACTCTACCAGAGTGATACTTTCCTTTGAAAAAAGGACTGGCTGCTGCTATGGTCTCCTAGACAGGATCAGTCCACCCTAAGCAGAGAAACAGGTTTTATTTCCGAACAAATAAGCAACCTCCACTGAGGATGGGAGGAAAGCAGCACGGAAAAGGAAATACTGCAAACAGAACATTTCCAGTAAGTCTTTGCCATCTTATTCTCTCCACTCCATGCAAAGCCTACACTACCAATGCACTTAAATGTTATTTTGTTTGCAAGAAACAGCACCTTCTTTCTTGCGCTGATTTCCTGACTTCAGCAGGCTCATACAGGACTTCACAATCCCTTTACTGCCCACTTCATTAGCAGGCATGAAGCTTTCCATTTACCACTTCAGCTTTCTGTGAGCACTAAAGATCAGGAGATACACTACTAAAAAGCAATTTGCTTGGAAGTAAGCACAGAAAGGATAAAGTGGAATAAAAACCTGCAAGTCCAAGTTATTTTGAGGCTTGTGGCTGGCACTAAGATCCTTCATTTTCTGGATAAATACTCCATTTTCTTCAAAGATTGAACAGCACAAGCAGAATCCCCCCAGATTGTTCTGCTAACACCACTTTTCCCTGAACACAAAGTCAACGAGGTTTTCACACTGGTTCGTTCCCCGACCTCTCCAACAGAGCAGTGGTTGGATACTCCAACTAACCTGGGTTGCAGTGATACATTGGTATCATAGGTCAGTGGATTGGTGGGGGAGAGGGCAAAGAGAAATGTAAAAAAGATATTTCAATTTATCTATATAATTCTTCTGATCCTTGGATGTGTTTGGAAGTCATATAGACATGGCACTTCCTTCTTGTAGGCTTCACCACAGTTTTGCAAGCAAGATTTTCATTGTACTGAGACACAAAAAGATTGAAGTCTGGGCTTCATTGAGCTCCACAGGTAGAATGACAGTGGTCTGAATAAAACAACAGATGGCAGATGGTAGAAAATTTCAGTTATTAAAGAAGCAAACCCCCTCAATACTATAGGCATCTATAATCTTTTCACAGCGGTTTCGTGGCAGGGATGATCTGGTCACACAATAGTACAATATGTACTAGTACAATAGTACAATATGTACTATTGTAGTCTTGTTTAAAACCATCTTTCCTGGACTCTGAGGCAAGTGGACTAGAGGTATATTTCCTATATATTTTACTGAATATTTTTTCCTTCACATGCTGTTTTAACAGATGAGTACCTCCAAAATGAATCACAAAATGAGTACATCTCCGCACTACTGCGGTGAACCAGCTCAAAACCAACACACTAACAATCTTAAATAAAATCTTAAATAAAAACAAGCAAAAAGAGAATAAGACCAAAGGACTATAGGGTCTATTTGGGAAATGCTTCCTGCAGCTGGAGCAAGAGATGCTCCATACAGCACTAACATCTGCACAAACCAGAGGGAGAATTTATTTCCCTCTCTCCCCAGAAAGAAACAGAAAGGGAGGGAGAAGAGGAAATGGCAGACAGCAGATAAACTCTATTTTACACCAACAGACAAAATGACAATGGAAAAGACCACTGTCCCCTGGAAACCGCAGGAAACCAGTCACAGGATGTGCCCCTTCCAATTCATTAAGTTAAGCATACACTCTGGCTGTTTGTGTCCTGAAATACAAATGGATTTTACCTAAAATTGCAGCCATAAGCAGCATCACATTTTGCAGACCCTCCTACTATTTGTATGTAATTAATACGAAAATATTCTTAAATAAATACACATGTCTTGAAGCAATGATACAAAACCTATTTGATAAACGTATAGCACTTCTGACCTGGTTTACTTTGTTCTCTTCAGCCCAAAGAAGAAAACCTCTCACAGACACATCTGACTTTTTTTTTCTGTTTAAAAAAGCAAAACGAAAATTGCAAATCCAGGTTCCATCAAAAGGCTTTCATGTAACCTTTTCTCAGAGAACACTATAAATGTTTACCCACCTCTCTCAAAATGTCATCAACACTGTGTTGGGGACACGCAGTATGGGTACTGAACCAGCTTTTATTAATACAATAATGCTAATGGGCCCAGGAAATGGTTGGGGGTTTTTTTTCTTGTATTTAGATGCCTTGAAGTATTTCAAGTGTCCAAATACTGCTGGCCAAGGGCTTTTTGAGTTTTTTTAAAAATTTTAATTCATAAGCAGTTTATACAAGCACACCAGGGATTATGTGAATCAAATTATATTTTGTGGCTTTAAAAATATTTTTACTTCAAATAAAAGTCAACTGTCAAACATTATCTCCTGTCCTTTAACCTCCTCTCGCAACTCTCTCCCCTTTCCTTCTAAAAAATGAGGTGGTAGTATCAAGTAATTCCATGAAGGAAAAAAAAAAATTACGATCTCCCCAGTAAATAAAGTAACTTTTCAAAACTATCTGACAATTTATCATGTCTTCCCTGTTCAATTTTAAAAGTCATTATAACACTGAAATGCAGACGTAAAAAAACAACCACAAAGAACTTAACTTTTCCTTTTTATTCATATTTATCATTTTTTTCTGACTGCCACATCGCCAGCTGTTCACTGACTACCCTTACGTCTTATATTTCTTTGCACCACCAGTACAAATCATAAAAAAAATTTAGATTCACACTTAAAGAATTCATCTACAAACACCTCATTTGCAAACGGAAGTTGTCTATAGTTCCTTCCTTGCATCTCTTCTGTGCATCCTATAATCTCACTTACCAGCACAAGTACATTTCATAATATCCTAACACCCCCATGGCAGGCATTTCAGAGATGTATATATTATTCTGAAGTCTCTTGCTGAGAGTCAGAAAAGGACAATGATGTCTTGATGAGTTTGTGCTTTCACATGCAGGGGGGGGGTCTCCAAATAGTTTTGAGAAGAGTTTTACCCACTTATTTTTAAACAGAAGATAGACTAGGTTACACAGTTAAAAGAAATTAACCTCAGAGTATTAACTCCCAAATGAGATGGGGGAAGTGAGATCATAGGATTGGGGCTCCTCACAGAAATGCATGCAAAAGGGGTGGTGATGGTTATTAAAGATTGTGCCAGTAAGTGCCAAAAGTCAAGTTCTCAATTTCCCCTACACCTTTCAAGTATTACGTTTAAATTAGGTTTAAAATAAAACAGAGTAACAGTGCTGACAGACATAGGATTGCTTGTTTATGTTCTGACTCTGCTTTGTGTTACCTGTAAAGGACAGTAAGTTTTAATATATATGCATTAAAGAGCTGCTTCACATTCTTTAACTGAAGAGCTCTTGGCACCTAGCAAAGTACAGACCAGACTCCTAACTATCAGTGTTTAAAAAAAGATAAAAGCCACTTTGGTCCTCACAGTATAAAACACACTGTCTCTAACCCACACAGAAAGCCAATCGATGGCTCAGACCATATCCCCTCCCCACACGTACAACACCGTCCCACCCGCAGGAGCCCAGGAATGGAGAAACAAGGAGCCTGTCAACGCCTACAGTCCCGACAGCACCAAATTTCCATTCGGCATTGTACCTCTCTGGTTTCTCACTCACACAAAGGCTGGTTTGTCGTCTTTGCCACAAGCACTGCAAGCAAGAGCGTATTAGTGCAGTTCACATGTGCTGACTTGCAACACCAGTTAGTGGTGAGACCTCTCTTATAGACCATGCTGCCTCATACCTGAACAAGATAAAGTTTCACTCCTTGGGTTTTGCTCCCCTCCATCTCACCGCAGATTTGTACTCAAAGATCAATTACGTGTATTTGTATGACAAAAATACTAAGGCTATGAAGTTATGCACTTTCTAGAACCATACTGGTTGTGCTGCTTGCATTTGCCTGCCCTCCCCCAACCTGCCTATGACTTCACTGTGATACAGTTCTTAAATGAGCACACTGAAGGTTTCCTGTAAAAGCAGCCTCTTTCAGTGCCTAAAATGGCTGGTACTTATTCAATGTGGCCATTTAATACTTTTTTTGCTTTTCAACGTTCACTGTCATTTCACAAAATGCTCTTCCCAGCCTGCTCTGAAAACACAACCAGTTCTCTCATTGGTCCCTGAACTGCTCAGCACCCAAGTTTTCCCCTCACAAAGCATGCATTTTTTAATAGCATCCTAAGACACCAGGAGTATTATTTGCATTCGATGACAAAGAGAAGATAAATTCCAAAGTGTTCTTTATTTAGGTGCCCAGTTTGAGACAACCGAGGCCTGACTATTCAGTCCACTTAAAGCAATGAGCCCATTGACTTCCTTTGCAATTGCACTTTTCCAGTCATCTCACAGTCTATTGGCATGGCTACACAGCAAAATAAGTCACTTTTCATTTTGTTGTGTGCTTAAGAGGATTTTCTTTCCCAGATGCCTAGCAGATCCTTGCCTTTTCCTTTCTGCAAATTCCCCCACCTCCTTCAGGTGGCACCTCCCAGCTCCTGTGACAGATGAAGCTGTGATTCAGCATGTATCAATCTCTCCCATTACTGTCACGGTCTGCTCCTGGGTGCACTGAAGGAAGCAGGGATCTTCTCAGCTTAAGAGCCCAAAATCACATCATGCAACTAAAAACCAAACTGTAATGCACACACACTTAATGCTCCAAGGACTTAACGCATCCTTGACTTAAAAAAAAAAAAGATGACGGAAACATTCTTTGCAATGAGGCTATTTTAAGATTGTTAAAAGCAAACTAACCTTTCCATCCCCTGAGAAATTTTCACCACATGAGTGCCTGTGATTAATCAGCAGGCTGATGCACAGTTTCTCCTTTTTAAGCTCAGGGAGAAACTGGAAACTTCATGCTGCTTCTACCTCTACGCTAAGCAGAATCAAGGGGGAGGGCAATGGGGCATACAACACTTCATTTATCAACAGATTTCATGGGTTGTTGCTACCAGCCAAAGGGAAGAACCCAAACCCTCAAATCCCCCGTTCAGTTACCTCCAGATCAGACAAGCTAGACTCTGGAATCCATGACTTCTTCCCCAACTTGCTTGAAGGTCTTTTCCCTACCATGGCCTATGTAGAGAGGCTAGAGAAATCTGTCAAGTTGACTAAAAAGGAGAGAGAATGAGAAGGGAGTACACAAGCAGCCTTGAAAGATGGAGAAGGCTTTTACGAAGAGGCAAATTTTACATAAAGAGACAGTATATTTTACTAGTGTAAGTAATGCAGGCAGGAATAACAGATAGGCTTTCAGGACCTGTGCCCTTTCTTCTCTTTCTCCACATGCACTGAAGATGAGAGGTGCTTTGTATGAATACCGATGTCAGCTGGATATTAGAAGCTCTCCAGCGACTGAAGTGTAGGAGACAGCAGTTGGGCATGTTGGAGATCCTCTTCCCTTGAACTCTCTGATATTCAGTAATGACCTGTGTTCACCATGTCCTAACTTGTACCGTTAGGTCAGGCATGATTTAAGATCCGCCCCCATCCTCAGTTTCTACAATGCACAACTTTCTGCCACTCTCTGAAGGTATTCTCAGAAAAGCAAGATGCATAAAACCTCACCTTGCACCTGCCTGCCCTTATTTCAACATGCCTGTGTGCTTTGTGGTTTAAGACTTAGCCTGAGTCAATGCTGATTTAAATTCATACATGTTATGGCAGTACTGGATACAGACACTGCAAAAAGCCAAGTGAGATACTTGGTGGAGATTACGGGCAGGCACTCCTCCCACTTAGCACCCATTACTGAAGTACACATCTAACAGCAGCCAGAAAGCTCTGGGCTCATGTTTGTAACCAAGGTGGCAATAGAAGACTATTCTTTGACATACCAGTACTTATGAAAAACAATTTCCCTTACAGAATCAGCAGGTTATTAGTATGGAACTATTGACAATGCCTTAGGAGTGACAAATCTCCAAACATTTCACTCTCCTTTACAAGGAGCGTAGCAAGTCTCACTGAAAAAGCAGCAGAGCTATTGCAACTCCAAACTCCTAACCCTCTGAAGTAGCTGTGAAATGATCTGCTCTGGACACGTATTAGCAGCCCACACAAATATAGGGAAGATAAAATATACATAGTAATTTGTTTTTATTATTTTCCTGCTAGACACTTCTGCATAGCAGTTTAGATGAAGATGACTGGGAGGAAAGGAAGGGGTTATGCTGGATGTGACTAGCCACAGCTAAACCTACTGGAGTTTAGGGTGCTGCCATCTCTGTGGTGAGGGTAGATGTCCACACTAAGTGTGTACAGCTCAGTTAGCCTACAGATGTCAGAATGCCTTTGCACTAAAACATCAGCCAAGGTACTCTAGTAGTGTGGACTGACAGATAGACGCTCACATCCCCCTTTATGCTTTACACCAAGAGCAAGGCCAACACCCCAGTCTGAGCAAGCTGCCCACGCATGAGCAGCCTGCGATGGGCAGATACATCCCTACCACTCTCTCACAAGCTCCTGTACTTAACAGGAGGGTGAAACCAACACAAACCATACCTCAGTGTAAGTATAAGGGTCTGACTCAGAGCTCTGTACAGAAGACTGCTACTTCATTGCACTTATGAGGTCAGCAGCCTCCAGCAGAAGGGCAAGCCCCAGACCAGTAACCAAAAAAAAGAAAAAAGCATTCTCAAGTCTTGAATATATCCATTAGAACCCTCACATGGGAATATAAATCTCTATCACTGTATCAGTTCAATAAAAGAAAATATCAAATTAAGCCCAGGTGGCACAATTTGTCCAGCCCTACTCAATTAAGAACTACTGCAGGATGCTTACCCACAAAAAATAAAAAGATGCTTAACAAACCTGACAAATCATCTAATGTTTAACAGGAACTCCCAAGAAACACCAAGTTTCTCACCTCTCAAACTGCAGCAATAGGTTTCTTCCTCTCCTCCCACTCCTCCCTCCTACTCTTTCTTTATCCTGAAGAAGTCCAGTAAAAGCAGAAGCACAGAAGAAAGCAGCATGTTGACTGATACCTTTGCTGCTGTTGAAAATGCTGAATAAATGTGAAGGGTCAGAGCCTGATGCTCTCAGAGGAAAGGGCTTGCCCTAGTCAAACTTGCTAGATTAAAACACAGAGATGGAAACTTCAGCCTGGAAACAGAACAAAAAGTTTTGACTGCTCCTCCTTCTCTTTTCAGCCCTGAATTTCTCTTGTAACAAGTAGTTCACATAATCGTCACTGAAATCAGACTGGCAAGACCTTAAAGGCAGATAGTTCCTGGAACGGAGAATGGAAGGGATACAAATGAAACTTCACTTTTAGGATGTTGAAGATCCCTATTCCTAGGAAGGAGGGACTGAAAATTAGTTTTATACATTCTACTTATTACCCGCGTGAATTTAAATACAGTAAGGCATTATTTCTGGTTACACACAAGTCAACCATTTTTCCAACAGACTTCCTGAGAAACATTACTCAGATGCAGATGCAGACAAGTTGTGTCACTAAAATGCCATGACTGGGTGGTAGGACAAGTCTAGGAGATCACTGGGTATGCCTAGAAGGCCAATTGGCTATCAGATTTTAAAATCCCTTACGGAGCATTGAGAGTTCAAGCAGCTTGGGTTACTTTTGCTCTACAAAAGCCTGATAAATAACTCCACTGACAAAGATTCTGCATTGGAAAAAAAAAAAAAATAAATAAAATTGTTACTTCAGGTATCAAGCAGCTACAGTTTTGAACTTCCTAGAAATAAGGGTCACTGAATTTAAATACCAAGTTGTAATCACCAGGCCAAAGTTTTCTTTCATAGCGATACATCTTCCTGTTCCCCTTCTTACTTTCTAGTTGCCTGGAACCTCAAGCCTTCCCTTTCACCTACCCTTTTCTCCCATGTCTGCTGATGCTCTAAAGAGATGAGAGAAGAGCTATGGCTAGTCAAGCAAAACTTATGTGCTGACTTGGTTTGGCAGCACTCAGCTGTCTGACATCCATAAGCACCCAGTTTGACTGTCCCTCCAGGAGGGTTAAAAGCATAGTGTCTCCTCTGCATACCTGCCACTCCTGAAAAATTTGGTCATAAAGATCATTCACAGCTGTCTTCAAATTTAGTCTGAGAGATCAAAAGGCTCCGAGTTTGAGGGACAAGTGAACGAACTGTGTAAGGCTTACGCCCACAGGAAAGCCAGACTGTACAAAAATCCATGCTTTTAACATTTATTTATTTTGTATATTAAAAAACACACTATACGATTTCATGCTTTTAAAATTTTGCAATATACAGTCAGCTAGTGTGTGGTCTCTCACAGTACAGCAAGAGGGACAGGAGACTGCAGGTACAGTCTCAGAAAGCCATAAAAGTGGCACAAATCTTTAAGTATTTATTATATAGACCTGAAGAATTTGTTCTACTTCTCACTATTAGGCCTAGTTTGTTTGATAAATATTCTTCCTAAAGAAAGCAAATTTGTACATAAGGAAAATATGAAATGGTATTAAAAAAAACCAAAGCAAAGAAACCCAACTTACAGGTGCCAACAAGTAACTTAAATTTTATTTTGGAAATTCTGGCAACTCATCATAAGTGAGCTCTCATAGGAATATCAAAAGTAGGTTAGCAGTTTCTTGTGGAAATCAGGTAAAAAACAAACAAACAAATCAACATGTACTTCCAAGAAGGTTTATGCTGAGGGTTGTTTTTTTTTGAGAGCTCTGCCACTGCTAACTAGTAAAAATCATCATCCAAGTCTCTCTCCCCTTAAGTCTAAAAGAGGTCAGATTCCTTCTTTAACATATTCTCCCATTCTCGAAAAAACCAATCCCAAAACCCAAAGAAAAAACTGTTCAAAGACAGCTATCCACATATATATAGACAATGGCACATACTATAACTGCAGTCCAAGCACCTGGCACATACTCAGATTTAACTGCACCAGCAAAGGTAATTTGCAAAATGAAGGTTTAGAGATTAAGTTATTTGAGACTCTCCTTACCTCTTTTGTTTTGTTTTAATACATTGTATCCCTTGTTTTGCCTCTTTAGCAGATGTGATAATTGGTTTAAGTTGCTAATTCTTGACAAGATTGACAACTGGAAATTCCTACAAAGAACTAGAGGGAGTAAGGAACCATCTTAAAACAGCAGTCAATACATAACGTGCATAAGGAGCCTCTTTTCAAGCAGTAAGCCATCACAAGCCTATCAGAGAATAAAGTCATGAGATGATGTAAAAAAAAAATTGACTTACATCTATAACATAAAAGCACCCTTTCTGACATTTTTGGTTCATGCACGTATTGTACACAGGCAGCATGTGTTCTTGAATAGCCCAAGGCCAGCTATCCTGGAAGGCATCTGCATCTTCAGGAGGGTATGACACTTGGTTGGGAGGGAGGGGAGTTAGTGGGCTCATCTGTTTGGGCAGCACTGCTAATGGTTTAACCATTGCAAAACAGAGGAAAGTGGTTTAAAATTACTTATTCCTCCTAAACAGCACACTAGGGTGGCCTCAAGTGCCTCATACTGAGCAATTCCCCAGCTCTTACCACTCCTTTTATAGAGGCTTTTGCTTCTTTAATTCTATTTTTTTTTTCCAGAGAGATTAAAAACAATATACAAAGAAGTCAGTGTATTACTTGGAAACATCTGCCAACATTAACAGAAGAAGAAAGCTGAGAACATCTTTAGAATCAGCCTCTATTACACTCATCTATGTACCAGCAATTTCAAAACAGCATATATTAGCCGCAAATCAACTCTACCAACACTAGTTCCAGACAGGGCAATCAAAACACGTATATTAAAAATACCTGAGTCACATTGATGGAACTGATCTCCAACATGATTTGAATATCTTAGATTTAATTAGAAGGTGTTAACAAGCACACACATTTATTCCATAAGAAAAGCGCAGCAACCTTTGAGATCTTCAGTGGCAGCTTCCACCAGACGAGACCTTGGTGGCCCAGTAAACCCATGTAACAGCTCCAGCTGCAAACTCCAGCCCCTTCTTCCTCTCCTCAAAAACCACTGCAATATTTAAACATGCAGGGTTGGTAACACTTGCTTCCAGTCCTGCCACCATCCAGATTTTACTCAAACGAGTGGTCAGGGACAAGGTGCAATAGACTGAAGGTACTGGCATTGTCTGGAGTGGGTACTGATCTCCTGCTCTCAGTACTGTTGCCTCATTTCCCACAGTTTCGACTAAAATAATATACTTTATATTCTTTGGAGAAGGGCATCTTTTGTGTCACTCCCCTAGTTTGCTAACAATAACCTAAGTTATCTTGCATAACCTGTTTAAACAAATATTAAGTACGAGCTGATACACATCCCCCTCATCTTCCCACTGAAACTATTTCACTCAAGCTGCCACCAAACACCAGAAAGCTGGTGAGCTTTTCACACGACTTGAAAACTGGAACAAAAATTCAAAATGCTTTACACTCTCACCATCTCCCCCACAAGAACTTATATGCAGCACCAAGCAACCCTAGTTTCTATCTCAAATAAAAGCAAATAAATAAAAGCATGCACCTCCCTGAGATGGTCAGCCTCACCTGAGCAGCCATGGCAAGAGCCGTTCTCCAGCACTGCCAATTGTACCTGGGGAAGGTCTCTGTCCCCCAGGGGTCCAGGGGTTGCATTTATTACTGCCAACAGACAAAACTCCACATTTCTCCACATAATACAGGGATTAGTTTAGTAGTAACCTGCCACTTTGGTATAGCTCTTGAACACCATCCTGCTACACAATTGTGCCTGGGTAACCTGAACGAGCTGTGTAACCCAAGGTTCATTTCTGTACAAGGATGCACTTCTTACCTCTGAGTCCAAATAAACTCAACCTACACCGACAACTGTACAGAGTGAAAATATACAACTAATTCTCTGGGGAAGGGCAAAAAATAATCCATCTTTTCATTTTTTAACTGCCATGAATATAAGCAGTTCAGCGGCATTATGATTAGAGCATTATGAACACCCATTAGCTCAAGGATAAACAGCTTGTTTGTGTTGGGACATGAGAGGATCTGCAGGCAAGGCAAGGAAGGCGAGCAACGGAGAAGACTGAGGCAAGCAAGCATTAAGACAGGATTGCTGCAAACAGAGTTATAGGAACAAAACAGGCGAAAGAGGGACCTCTGAAAGAACCGCTGGCAGCCACAGTCAGTGCAACAGAGCTAGAACAAATGCACAAAGAAAAATTACAGGAGGAAAACAGTGGTGGCAGCCGCCAGAGTAGGAAGGGAGACTTTGAAGAAGTTACCTAGTAGGAACAAATACTGAAGAAAAAAAAAAAAAGAATCCTGACAATTTCCCTCCCTTGTCCAACTTCCCAGCTCAAACCTCTCTATCAATGCTTCCTTTTACACCTACTCAGGTTTTAAAGCTTCTTTCTTCTTTTGTTGTATCAAGATACCCAGGAGGTCCTTGAGGCACAGCAATGGCTCAGCCCAGGCACCTCCCTCGCCGGCAGTCAGATGAGCAATAGACAGAATGCACTCAACACCCCAGACACTTACCTTGCCACAGCTTTTGGGGATCCAGAATTTCCTAAACTAAATACTAGTACCTTGCACACTGAAGCAGTCGCATGTAGAAGATTTATGCCTTCAGCTGCTCTCCCACACTGTAGCATGAGGACATCTGAGCTACATGAGGTGAGCCACACACTCCTCAAAGCAGCAGCAACTGCAGGACAAGTCCCATGTGCATGCTTCTGGTGGTGGTTGTGGGTTTCTCCTGTATTTCAATTGTTCTAGGTTTTTTCAGGCAAATATTAATTTAAGTACTTAATCATAAAATTTTCATTTTGTCTGTGCTTGAAAAAAATATTAAAAAATAAAAATCAAATCGTGTAGGAAGATTAAACCTTTAAAAAGCACAGACTATAGCTAGTCACATGTACAGCAGCCATAACAGCGCTACCCTCAATGACAAAGTCCTAGAAATCTAGCGGGGAAGAAACACCTTCTGGGCATAAAATTTTAAGCACATGTTTTTGTCCCAAAGCTCCAGTGAGGCTCATCTGGGGGGCACCCGTTATTTCAATCCTCATATTTGCTACCAAGCATTAACTGTAAAGCGGGTAACTTAGCTAATAGAATACACACAACGCACCTCTTTGCACATGCTGTTTATTATGCATTATTTTCACTGTTTTACCAAAATAATCCCTGTGATATAATCTTATTGCTTCAGGTTATATTGCTGTATGCAGCATGAAAGTCTGGTGCAAAAATTCACTAGAGGGAAATGGAAACTTTTGCAGTTCTGTGTATATAAACACTGGTTTGCTCATCTGCTTCATGTAAGTGAAGCAAAGGGCCAAAGGCCATCTCTGCTCAGCTCTTCTGAGGTGACAGAGAAGCCTGGAAGTACTCCCCTGCAAGGGAGAGTTCCCACCACTCGAGCTTGAGGGAAGTGAAGACAACTGACAGCAACTGAAGATCTGGCACCAAATAAGCAATTTAATTAGCTGGCAGGTGGAGGGAAGTAATTATTCCTCTCTGTGCAGCATTTGTGAGACCAAATCTGGAGTACTCAGTCTGGTTTTGAGAGTCCTGGGAAAAGAAAGATTGACATACTGGAGTGAGTTCAGTGGATGACCACCAAGATGCTGCAGCACTTAATGCGCGAAGGAGCGATCGAGAGAGCTGGGGTTTGTTCAATCTGTCCTGGGAGATACTCAAAACCTGACTGGATGAGGCCCTGGCTTTGAGGTTAGCCCTCCTCTATGCAGGGAGACGATTTCCAGAGGTCCCTTCAAACCTAGATTCTTCTGTTGAAATTTTAAAGGGAAGAAGAGCTCATCTCAGAAAAGTTAGAAGGACTATTAAAAAGTAGTTTAACAGAAGAACCATTAAAAAGTACTTTTAGAAGAGAAGTCTGTTAGCTCTAGAGAGAGATCAGTTACAGAAAATGAATTTTTACAATATGATTGGGGGAAAAAAGCACACCAAAAAATTGTAGGTGACCATCCTTCAAGCAAACCATGGGGTTTTTTTCTCCCTCCCAGGTTTAAAGCATGATGTGAAAGAGTCCAAAGCTACACACTTGTGACAACATACATAGGTTTGGCAAGTTCCCATACCAACAATCATAAAGTAAATCTACATGATGTGGTTTGACTGCTGTTTTCAAGACGTTTTCTCAGAAATTACATGTCACAGAGGCAACATATTGCTGATTATGGAAGAAATTCTTACTATTGCAGTTTGGGGTGACTACATTATTGGCAAACACAGATCTTATTTCCTTGCAGAGTTGTTCATATCTGCATTCTATTAACATCTGTCACATTTCACTTTTGAAAGAGAATGTTAACAATGGTCCAGTGGCACTAAGAAATCCATAGAAATGTATTAACACTTCAAAACTGAGTTTGAGACAGTAGGCCCTCTAAACCAGTCTATTTTGGAAAGATCTCACTCACCAAGAAGTACTCTCCCACTCTCACGGTGACATAACTTGAATGGCGATTGCATCCTTCTTTAAAAAAAAGATTGAAAACAAACACTGCATACAACTGCAGCATCATGTAATTTTAAAGCTTGCGCATAGCTGTTATAGATGGAGCTCCCAAGGAATATAATCACTTTTCTTCAGTGGGCCAGATAATGTAAAAACCCCAAAACAAACAAACAAACCAACTAAAGAGGATTTCTTTCAGGTTCAGTAGGAATTTTTTTAAAAAGCTAGTTTGAGTAGTCTTTGGTGTTGTGAAAAAGAACATTAATCTAGTTATTCCAGTCTCTCCGGTCTTTTCCTTTTTGTGTCAAAAAGAAAAATACAGCCCCTAGAGCACCCCACACTGCTGCACAGACACACTCACAACAATGATAAAGGCATCAGTGGTGGTCCTGGAAGTAGTACAGGTACATAAGCACGACGTACCTCCTGGGCTTCCAGGGCTATCCTGACCCTCACATATGAGCTCTTCTGCCCACCTCACCATAGTGCTGTCCAGACATATCTCAAATCTGAGGCCTGCTCTACTCAAGGAAGTAAAACCAAAGCAGTGCTTTTTTGTCCCACCGTCCACATTTAGGTCCACATTATTCTCAGCACAGCCCTGCTGTGCCACACCACCTCTAAAATGATGACAACTATCTTTTGTAAGACACAAAATTACGTGGCAAATTGTGGAGGAGTAGACCACAAAAGCAAAATTTGTTTAAACACCTACAGCTACACAGTCAGCTTCATAAAGTAGAACTAACTCTTTTGCATGGGAAAGAAACAAAAAAACCCCCAAACAATGTAACCTTACAACAGCTCAGATTAAGACTTGCTGAAAATGTAGCAAGAGCAGAGACAAAGTCACCTCACCCTTAAAGAGGTCACTCAATCGCACTGATGCAAGAGGAAGCTCACAATTTAATAAAACACCCATAAATGAAAGAGGTTTTTTAATCTTTTACAGAAGTGGCAGCAAATTTTTCTGAATGTCAAGTCAACAGGTAATGCAAATCGATGCTCTCCCTGTCCTGCCCACAATGACTGAGGAGGAGGAAGAGAGATACAGTCCTCCCTGTGCACTTTGTCCGCAGCCCTATTTGTTCCTTTTTGGCAGCCCCACTTGAACATTAGGACAAGGAGTTCTGCAGTTTTGAAGCACGTCTGTAATGCTGCCCTAAGCAAGAAAGACAGTCAACACTCATCTTCTACGTCCCCCGATGCACACAAAGTCATTTTTGACCTTCAGATATAAGGGATGTTTCTTCCACAAGGTCACATCGTTTAGCAGCTCCCTTCTTCAGCCAAACGTTTGAGCTCATTACATTTCCTACAGAAGGGAAACTCCTAGAGAGGTGGTCAAAAGAAACAGAAGCCAACATTATGTGTGTTTTTTTGAAAGCATACACGCTGGTACACAGAGAGTTAAATCTGGCTCTTCAGCTTGCCAGCTTTTGTACACTGACCTTATTCCAACCGTTGGCTGATGGGCTGTCTTGGTTTCAGCTGGACTAAAGATAATTTTCTTCCCAGTAGCTGGTACAGTGCTGTGTTTTAGATTTAGGATGAAAATAATGCTGCTAACACACTGATGCTATAGTTGTTGTTAAGCAGTACTTTTACTAAGTCAAGGATTTTCAGCTTCTTGTACTGTCTTGCCAGCAGAGGCTGGGGGTGCACAAGGAGCTGGGAGGGAACACAGCCAGGACAGCTGACCCAAATGAGCCAAAGGGGTATTCCATACCATATGATGTCATGCCCAGTATATAAATTGAAGGGAGTTAGCCAGGGATGCTGCTGCTCAGGGATGGTCTAGGCATCGGTCAGCGGGTGGTAAGCAAATGTATTTTGCGTCACTTGTTTTGTATATTCTATTATTATTTTCCCTTCCTTTTCTCTCCTATTAAACTGTCCTTATCGCAACCCACAAGTTTTACTTTTTCTTTTTTTTTAACCTGATTCTCCCCCCCCCATCCCACTGGCAGCAGGAGGGGGGAGCAATGAGCAAGCAGCTGTGTGGTGCTGAGTTGCAGGCTGGGATTAAACCATGACATGAGTTTACAAAGTTTTTTGAGTGTGATTACAGCTAATAAAATGAGCTGCATTAAACACGTTTGATGTTTTTTTCTTTTAAAGGCAGCTTGCCTCACTGTTTCTGAATAAAATAGAAAAAAGTACTAAAAACTAAAATAAAAATCCAGTTGCTCTCCCTCCTCTCCGGTCCGAAGTATGAGGTCTTAGGAATACAAGACTGCTGAGCGTTCAAAGACACCTGGAGAATATCTGGCTAAAGGATTTAAATGAAAATTACGAATGACCTCAGATATTGTGCTCTTCAAAGGATTACCTTTTAATAGTTGTATTCCTTCTTGAAGAGTTAAACCAGCCAAACATTATCAATTGATTTTTAAATGGGACCTAGAACATGTTGCTGAAATCACCAATTCAAATGCTGCCCAGAGTGATAACAACCATTTCATAATCTATTGGCTATCTTAAAGTCAAATCCTAGAAGGAAATTAAGAGGTTTTCAGTTACTTCTCAGGAAGGCAAAGAGGCAACAGAACCAGCATTTTTGCTGGTCTTCAGACAAAAGTCTTACTGGATGGGACTCTTCCCTCTGAACCTCTGAACCATTAACCTCACTACTAAAAATAAACACTGATTATTTATGTATAGCTTAAGAAACGAAACAGTCTTAACTGCCTAGTCAGACAATAGAGGTTTTCATTCAAAGTCTTCGAGATGCTTTCTTTTTTCCTAGAAAAAAAATATATCGTTGCTTCCTAGTAAGAGGCTCCTTACAAGGAAAAGCCCAGTCCCAGGAACAAACAAATATTCTTTCTTTTAATAGACTGAGAGCTGCTTTCTCTTACACCTGCTCTCCCCTCCCCCTGGGGTAAAAGCAGCTGGCTGGAGGATGCAACCATCACTGCCCTCCAAACAGGGATATCAGCTGGTTTTATGCTAAATCCTAAGAAATAAGAAGGTATGGGATTAGATTACCTCAGAAGAAGTACTGTAGAGAAGTGATACAAGTCCAGAAATTAGAAAGTTAACAGACAAGCTTCTACTGCATTTTTTTTTGACAGAGTTGTAGGGTGTTGGCTGATACAGAGACAGCTACAGCTCTCATTAACATAGTCATGAAGTTTGTATGGGCTAGAAAGAGAGAGAAAAAGTCCTTGAGCATCCTTCCTGTCCACCTCACTGACAGCCCAGAGCTAACTCAAGGTCATTCACCAATGTTGCTGTTAATCTCAGCTTCAGCTAGGTGCCCAGTGCTTTTATCTCCCAGTATGACACTGCAATGCAGCACACTGCCATGGTTTCTGGCTTGGAGAGCTTCTGAACTAACCAGCAACAAGTCTTCCCAATTATTCTGAGCAAGAGCATCAACTTCAATTATAATTCCGAGGGCAATTCTGCAGTGCAAATGTCAGGCACAAAAGGGGAAAAAACGACATATTTGTAAAAAAGAAAATAAAAAAATAAACTATTATCTGTCCACCAGTATCAGAAGCCAAGATAGGAACTGCATGATATTCCAAAGGCATTCCAGGAAAAGCTTCAGAGCTGCCTCTTTTGTAAGTGGTACAGCTGCAAGTCAAAGAGTCAAAGATCAACGTTATGCAAAGTGCTCTTTCACACACAGGTTGTTCTAAAACAAGGGAGGTTGGAAGGTCTTTATTAATACAATAAAAAGCCTTCAAAGGAATGTTAAAGTTTACTTGTTTAAAAAACCCCACAAGTAAAATAATAGAAATTGTAAAGAAAAAGGATGATAGGAACCACCACATATGACCACTAGAGAAATCTCATGGAAAAGTTTTTCTTAAAAAAAAACCCTGAATGGGTATTTAATATTAATCTTCATTCTCATATCCTGTTTAACTTCTCTCTTCTCTGCTTCATATAGCAAACTGAAGCCTGACAAGATAATTTTTATCTGGCAATAATATCTTCCTCTTGGACTGTATCAAAATGGCTTGAGAACTATTTTGGTCAAATCTGTTAATGTGGGAAAACTGGAGCCAAGAGAAAAAAGACAATTTCAAACAGAGAAGGTATTTCATCCAAGTCAAACCAATCATTTGAGGTTTCCTCCTTCCTCCTCCAAAAATTGCTAAAACGAGTTATTTGCAAGTTTTAGTGGTGCCAAACATTTCTGCTAAAGCAAATTCCCTTACACGTACACACGTACACACACACAAGAGCAGCTTCTTATGCCTGCTTCAGTCAGCTCTTCCCTTGGTCTCTTCAATGTCCCTCCACCTCAGGTACTTCTTTGCTTCTTCATATGTTGTGCGGATGCAATGGCATTCACTATGAGCTTCAAAACACTTTCCAAGTTCACCACTGCAAGTGATATGGCTTTGGTGAATAGACCAATGTTTTTTAAGTGTTTCTGGAAGCATCAGTACTGATGGTACATTTTGCCTGAAATGCAAGGTCTCAATTTCAGGTTAAAATAGAGTGTTACAATCCTTACACAGGCAAGGCTTTAGATGTTTTCCTGCCTTTTAGAGCTCCCAGAGCTGTTGCAACGCAGCACTGAGGACATGAGGAAGCTCCTCCTCAGGTCAACTCAAGATCTGTGAAGCAAAGCGTATTATGCGAGGTAGACCCTTTGCTCTGGGCTGGCTGCCGATAGTGGGACCAACCACAGGTTGTCCCATGTGTTTTGCGGACAGCCCAGTAACTGCTCTCACAGCACAGGATCCGATACTATTAAAAGTAGCTCTGGCTCCTTTGAGGAGCTCTGGCTGGGCTGCTTCCTACTTCAAAGCACTGAGTGCATCACCTGACAGCTGCTTCTCAACATCCTTTCTTTCTGGTTGTAGCCACAGTGTACCTAAAGCAGGATGGGGCAAAGAATTTCCCTAGGCTAGAAAATGCATCCAGTCATTGGTGCCTCTTAAAAACCACACCAAAATAAAATAAATAAGCATAGAGGGGTGACCTTCTCTGTTCCAATCAAAGCACTCTCACATCGCAGCTGCCTTGCATATCAAAACATCTCAATGTGAAGAACATCAACTAACTTGCTCTAAGAATTTAGGTAACTGGTTTAATCAAGTAGGACTTATTCCTCACAGATACTCTAGAAAATTATAGCTTGGAACAAGCAGCTTTCAGAGGTACAAGACTTCCCTGAATCAGGAGAAACTGAGCTGGAAAACATGTGGTAACTTCTCCCCGTATGACCTTGTCACAAACACATCAGTAGGTCCATTCAAACTGGGATGCCTTTAGTACAAAAAAAATGAACTGCATTTTGGGAAGGACATCAAGTTTAAAATTCATTTGCTGTCCTCTCCCCTGTTGAAAAAAA
>VZZY01025944.1:0-17076 GCA_013400335.1 Eurystomus gularis | reverse complement strand
GCCCCGGGCCCCGCTGCGGACACCCCGCCGGGGCGGGAGGCGGGAGCCGAACGTCTCCGCGTCCCCGATGGATGGGAGAACAACCTTAAGCAGATGATGACTCTGTGAAAGGCGACGTGCTGGTTTATTGTGATGATTTTTTATCCCTGATTGTTGAAATTGGCAGTAGCGGGTTATAAGGCGACGCAGCGTAATGAAATCCGCTTTCAAGAGTTAACAAGGTTGGGGTTGGTTTTTTTTTTTCTATTTTTCGCGTTTAATCGCAGAGTACTTCAGCCGGCTGTGTGGGGAGGAGTGTCAGCCCCACCACGGCCGTCCTGCAGGGCTGTACCTCCGTCCCCGCAGCCCGCGGAGGGGCAGCTCTGCGGGGCTCGGACCCTGCCCTGCGCCCGGGGACGCGCGGCCTTTGCTGCCCTCCCGTCGCGGTGCCCCTGGCTCCACAGGCAGCTCGGCGGAAAAGGTCTCCGTACACTTTGTTCCCTTCAGGTCCCCGGCAACGCCCTAACTCCTCCCAGCATTTCTCGAGGTGTTCGGGTCCACCTCCGACGGCCACTGAAAGCGCTGCGCGCTCCAGCTTCAGGTCCCCGCTCCAGCACAGCCCTGCTCCTCACCTCGGGTGCTCCCGTGCTGGCAGCTGGCATATCTCGCTGTCACTCATCTCCTGGGCTTGAAAGGCTCTTTTGCCTTAGCACTGAAGAAATCACAGTTTAGGCTCCAACAAGAACAAGAGAGACATGCAAAATACAGATGCAGAGGGAGGGAAACTTAATAAAACCAGTTGAAATAGCAAAGAGAACTATAACGCAACTTCAATAAATAAGGTTTACATTTCTCTCTCCCTCCTCCTTCCTGGACTTCATTTTGGCTGCTGGTATTTAACTAGAGAATAATTTCATCTTGATGTTTTGATTTCCTGATGAAATTACAGTTTTACAGGTTCAAATGTAACCTTGTTTCCTATCACGATGTCTACAGCTGTGTGTTTACAATGAAAAAATGTTTCATTTCTCTGTCTAGGTGAATAGTGTAAGTTGTGGGTTGGTGACTCTTGATCATTACATTTCAGGACCCTACAGAGCTTGTTCCACTAATTCATATAAAGAATTCGGAGGGGATGGGAATTCTAAAAGAAAATGTCATTCACGTCACTTCTCATTTAAAACCTGGTTATAGATGTATAAATAAACAAGATTTTCAGGCTCCTAGGTAGCTCATTTTTAGTTTCCCTCCTAGTCTTTCCAGGCAGATTGAGTAAAAATAAATAAATAAATAACCATATAGAAGGTATAAAGAGCAGGAGAGTAGAAATGTATAGATCAATTGAAAAAACAGGTTTTGCTTTCAGCCTGTTGGGCGATAACAGCAGCTCAGTGGAAAGGCCTAGTGCTGCCTTTCCAGAAACACCGTGTGGGATCCTGATCCTATGGAATTTGAGGAGCTCAGGCTGTGGCCACTGGGCCAGAGGCAGGCACTGGCTCAGGCAGAACAGGGCTTCTGGCCAGAGAACAGCCTCAGCTGGTCCAACACAATCTGGAGGGAGAGCAGAGTTACAGACTTCCAGCTTGGAGACTATGAATCGGGACTGCAAATGGTGCCTTAATACTCCAGGATCCTCAGCAAAAAACAGTGAAAAGGTGCGTTTTTGCATGCCCTGAGTTTGCCCTTTCTATGGGTTTGTGCATAATCTTACCTCCCTGCAAGTCACCAGAGGTTTATATTCTTGTAGATCTTAGGCACCTTGGAACTTAATCAATGAACCAGATGTTCTTCCTGCAAAAGCTATAGGAAAGAAATGCACTTAATTTTATAATCAAGAAACTGGGAATAAAGAATCCTTGTTCAAAACTTTGAATGCTCTTGCTGTGAATTAAATTGCACAAAGAAAAAAAAAACCAAACAAACCAACAACAACCCACCACTCTTTTTTGAGCCAAACCAGAATATAACCAACTAATCAATGAAAGCAGACCAAAACAATATCACACATCAGCCACAGAGCTGCTCTAAGCCAGGGCAGATAAACTCGCTTGGCAGCACGCCGTAGAAGGTCTGATGATCTGAGCTAGTACAGCTGAAGAGGAACAAGGTGTGGAGTCAGAAATCAAGTGCTAGTGGTTGCATGGGAAGCACAGGAAGAAGCCTTGGGTTTTCCCTTCAGGGGAGCTGTATTCTCTTTAGGATCATAAAGAGCTGCTGTAAGTTCCTGTGGCTCCCATGGCAGAGGTGAGACATGCTGGAGTGTTGCCTCTGTGGGAGTCAAGCCTGCACATGCCTACAGCAGCTCTTCCTCACACAGGTCTTGTTCTTTGGCCCTCACCATCATGGTCTGACCATATTGATACCTGCCTTCAGGAATCACCCAGAAAATCTGATAGGCATCCTCCCAGCTAAACAGAAGAAATGATGAAATTCAAATTTACCTATATAATACAAGGGTAGATCTTTACGGTCTTCTCTCACTCTCTTGACTTTTCTTTCTAAGCATTTTAACCTTAGCCTGTTTTCTCCCACCTTCATCTATGTGACCTTCCTCCTCATGTCAAAATACTTCCTCCTTCTTTCATAACCTCACCTTAAAACACTTATTCATTAAAATCTTGAAATAATGTCCACTGAAACACTGCTTTTGCATCAGCTGTTTTCATGGAAAACATGAAAATACTGTCAAAACCTTAATTCTGCGGTCACATGCTAAATGATGTGGTATCAAGATTTTCCTTTTTCCTTCCTATTCCCTGCTCCTATCTTCCTATAGAGTGGCAAAAAGCCATGGCAATTTTTGCAGTTGAGCAATATGAAAATTACAGAGCCTGATTAGGATTTATTTGTATTAATAATTTAGCATTTAGGAATGCAGTGCAACAGTCACAAATGACACATGCATGCCTGTTAGACTTCTCAGCAGGCAAGAAATCAGTGTCAGATATCATGAATGCATGCTGAATAGATAATGGCCACAGTTTGCCCTGACAGGTAATATTTGGAGAAGCAAAACATGCTGAAGTTTGTAATTGCAAGGAGAGGTAAAGGCAGCTCTTTTGTCGAACAGGGCAGGACATCAGTTCAGTTTTCTAGGTTGTTTCAAACCACTGTTGGTAAAACTAGGCTGCCTCTAAGGAAAACCCACCAGCATTACTCACTGGATTCTTCTAAGCCATAATTTGTAAAAGTGAAAACCTAAGAAACTTGTATGTTAAAAGATCCCCAAAGTGGTATGTTTTACAGTGACTTCTTTATCACAACTTTTTATTGAGATTACCCTTCTGAAAGATAACCAAATGTCACGTTCAATTCTTCACTCAAACCAGTATGCTAATCACACACTAATAGGTCACTAATTGGCTTCTCCATTTTTGCCTTGTCCCTTATGCTTCCTCCGGTTCTAAGTTGCTAACTCGGCAACACTTCCATTCCTGTTGGTTTTGGCTGTGTGTATTTTACCAGCTATAGCCTGTCATGTATAGTGTATTATAATTGTAATTACAGAGCAGTGACGAAAAAAAGGATCTGAAGTTGCCTACATTATTTTAAGAGGCTGACAGTATTTGCCTGAAACATCCCACTGTGTTTTCAGGAGGTGCTTTGGCTGGGGAGTGCTAAATGGGTCCTGCTGACTCACCGGTGATTACTGCCAGAGGATGCTGAGGTGGCAGGTCTGCCTCCCTGGGGAGACCATCTTCAAGATGTGAACAGCAGCCTGGAAGTGGAAGGGAAGGATTTGAGCAGAGCTCTTCATCCTGCTCATTGGCCCTAATGACGCTAATACATGGAAGCTCAAGGAAGGTTGTTGGGCAGGGATAGGAAAAGAGCACTTTGTGTTTTGTGTAATATTTAGATATTTGTGGGAGCAGGTAGACAGAGGAAACCTGATCTCAATTATATCTTTAAAGAATAAACAGAAAAGGCCTTCATTACTGCTGTAGAGGGCCTAATTTCAAATGTTTACATTCATACCAGCCTGTTTTTCCTCTTATCGTAGAATGTCCCTAAAACACAAATTGGAAGAGGTGGTTCCTCAGACATTGCACAGAGGTTTTCCCAAACCAGCAAAGCAGTTGTTATACTGTAAGAATAGCATCTTCAAATGGGATCATGCATTTTCTAAAAGTCAAATGTCTGTATTTATCATCTCTGGATGTGTTTGCACTCTGTGTGGCTACACATGGAACCCAGAAAAAAAACCACACATGGGGTTACCTGAGGAAATCTAGAAATAATATAAAAATATTAAATCCATAACTTACAGACTTATTAAAAGTCCCATACTACTAAAGTCAGGAAAAAATTTCTTACTCTTATTTTACTTACTCAAACATTTTAAACTCTTTGTGAAATTAGTAAAATGTATTGACTTTCAGTAAAAATATTTTTTAAGTGACAGTAAAAAACCCATAGGAGAAGGACTCTGTGGACAGCAGTGCATCTATAATCCAGCCAAGGAATATATTCATTCTTTTTTAGGGACAGTATATTTTTGAAGATACAGGAGGCAGTGTGTATATTACATGCCATAATTTTGTAGAAATGAAAAACAGTTAATACACTTAAAGATGCATCATTGTCCTCCTGCTGCTGTCAGTGTTAGTCCTCTGCTGAGCATCAGAGGAATGCTGGGAAGGCTAGTTTCCTATGGTGGGATAAACCTGGAGTAAAAAGCCCAAGTTTATTCTTAAATATCACTTTCTTAATCTACTTATATAGACCAACCCCATAGCAGATGCATTGATAATTGCAGACATACACTCTGTCTTCCAAAAAATAGGCCCACACAGGGTTTTGAGATTCCCAGCAGCATACACTTTTCCAAGAATTATCCCCAAATGCCAAAAAATAACAGTACACTGTTTCTTCTCTGCCACTGTTTATCTCCAAGCCACACTGTATAAAAGAACTAACATAGCAGTTCTCAGGTCTAAAATGTAAGCTTGCCCCATTAGATTACCTGAGGAAAAACTTTGATTTTACTGCTTCCATCCCCAACATATAAAATGGGGATAACAGTGTCTTCTTACTTGTGCAGCATAAAGATGAATTACTATTTGTAAAGAATTAAGAGATATTCTAGGCAGGCTGTACTGCAGAAGCTCATGAAGAAAATTAGTAATACTGTTTCCATTGTGGTGCTGGATTTCTGCATAATGCCACCTCTTGAATGAGAGGAGAGCAAAATTTCTATTTTTCTCTTTAATACTTTTATCCATTACATCACCAAATGAGTCAGGATTCTCTGGAAAAAAATACCCACAATCCTGTGATGAACTACTGCATCCACTCAGGAAGGCTACAGCAAGGTTATGTAAACCATCCCAGTTCTAGCACTACCCAAGTGTTGAACACTTGACCTTCCACTTCTCATATTCTTTAATCTATTTTTGGATGTGATTTTCCAGGTTGGTTTTTTTTTAAATGGTAAAATAACCCAGAGATCTGTCATATGGAAGTACTTGGTTCTATATGTATTGTTAGCAAAGACGTATGCTGCTGAGCTTATTAGAGGGTTAGGAGAGTCATTTGGCTGCCTGCACTCCTCCTGGAGGCTGCAGAGCTACCACCCAGAAGCAGTGGGCCATCATCATCTGTCTGGGACAATTAGGAAGGTACACAGTGCACATCCTACCAGTGAGTTTCCAGCTATTTGCTGACAGTGAAGTGCTGGTGGGTGGTCCCACAGTTTGGGTCAGGGGCCCAGCTTCTCATTGATTGTCTTACTCACTGTCTTTCTGAAATCTGCCCCTTTCTACTCATGCTCATAGAGGCTGTCCTCACTCTAGTGCCTCATCCATTTAACCCTGTCACATACTTAAGGCCATGAAGTACTGCTCTACTGATACTAACTGTATTTTTCATGACATGCTGACTTGTGGACTGGATTCCAAGTAAGGATTAATAAGATTAGTGTTTGGTTTCAACTTATCAATCAAAGTCTCTTGCACTGCCATTATCTCCAAGGAAAACAGATCTGGCCAACAGCATGCTCATTGTCCTCTTTGCCCACACTGTGTATGCTGTCACCTGCAAATGGATGTGATTAAGTGTGAATGTCCCATGAAGCAGCCATCACCTTAACTATCATCACATTGGCAGCACAATGGGCTGCTGTTGAGGAGCTGTGGGTTTGAGTGGCATTTTCCCCCATTCTCACATCCTGTAGTACTTTGAATTGACTATTTTGTTGACCATGTTGAAAAGAACATGTGCCCTCATTGGCTTAATTTCTAACTGGGAGCCGTTTTTGCTTGGGAATTGTAGTTGCATTCATCATTAAGGATTAATTCTGTGTCCTTCAACTAAGGAAAAAACAATAATCATGGCACTGGGCCATAGCTGCCTGCATGCAGATAGACTATGCTCATCATTTGGGCATTCTCTAGCTTGCAGTGGAAAACAGATACAGGATATAGTCCACGCAGGCAGAAGGAGAAACAAAATAAATGCAGCCATGCTGCTCTCTGTGATAGACTTGCAGCTGCATGCTGAACAGATGCATCAGCATGGTGAGTAACCAAATGAAGACCTGAAAACTCTCTTGAGATTGTTTCCACCCAGAAATAGTATTTGCTCAGTGCATGCAACCCAGACTGGAACAGATTATCATCTTGCTGGACAGTTCAAGTTCATGTAATTATCAAATCTTAAAGGACTTACATATAAGAATTTTGAAGACTTAAAAGAAGATTCCTCAACAAGCCTCCAAAAGCTGGAGCTTTATGTAAGGGTAAGGCACAGTTTCCCATGTAAATACAAGATTTCAGATGGACCAGACCTAGATTGTTAATCCACTAAGTAGAAGAGATAAAACATGAAAGTGTACCCATATGAATGCAAACCCCAAGTGCACAGAGGTAAAAAAGTAGCAAACAAAACTAAAAGCTAAACATGAATAATCTGAGGCGTAATAAGGGCTGTCCTGCATAAAGATTTTGAACACAATAGTCATGGGAAAAGAAGTCATTGAGATCAAATATACAGAAAAAAAAAAATAAAATAACATTGTCAAGGAGGCAAGGAAGTGAGACCAAGAGTGAGATTTTGCAGGTACATAATATTAATGCAGTGCAAAGGTGTGAAAAAAAGAAATGCTGCTGTGAACCTCAGACAACCCCATGATACAAATACATGATGGCATCAAGAAACCCCGCCCCAAATCAAACCCCATGATACAAATAAAAAACCCCTCAGGAAATCAAATGCAAAACAAGCAATAGGGCAGTAGTAAATATGTGAAGTGATAAAGGCAGAGCTGTTTGAGAGAGAAGCTCAGTCAATCAGAGCCAGCTAGAGCACTATAGTGGTGGTAGGATGGTATAAAATACAAGCTGCATCATTATTCTCAGTCCCTTGAAGATGAGGTCAACAGGGCAGTTGTGGGTGTCACTATGTGAATGACAATACCAACTCGGGCAGGATAAACATCTTTTGTTACCCAAAAAATGATGACTCCGTGTGCGTGTGCGTAAGTGCTTTGCTGCACCCTTCTCTTGTGCACTTTACCCACCCAACAGGATGCTCTTTCTTTTCAGATGCCTATGCTTTGCTTCACTTCAGTGTTTCCATCATTTGAGGGCTTAGAAGAGTTGGCTGGCAATCAGACTACCTTTGTCCAAAAGTGCCTTTGGGTGTCCCTGAAGCACTTGTGTCAGTGTGCTTCCACTTTCACCACGCTATGACTGGATAAGGAAAAGTTAGGCAAGCACCATAGCCAGACAAGCTGCACCTTTGCAGATGACTGGAATTCATGACTAAATACCTTCCTGGATGAGGATTATCTGCTTTGGAGAAGCAGAGCGATTCCCAGTGCTTCATGGCAAATAGCGGTAATAGCAAGAGCACTCAGATACGTCAAATGGCTCCTCTGCAAGATTATGGGCCTCCTCTAGATACAGAAAGCTGGGAATGGCATTTAGGATTCCATGTGCAGAAGAAGAGAGTAATGCCTCTCAAAAACAGGAGTGAGATTAGTTGGACCTACTGTGAGCAGCACCAACAAGGAAACTGCATGGCAGCAGCTGGAGCTGATCATGGCCACAACCTGTTTTAAGAGATGTCAGGAAGTGGATAAAAACTTGGCTGAAAACACAGTAAAATGTATTTTTCTGCCATGTCATTTACAGGCATTTGCTGACCTCCCAAGGATTATCTGCCAAAGAGGTAAAAGCACCACAGCTGCATCTACAGGTAATTTCTAACGGGCTTTAATATTAGGTTTTTAAACTAGCTGACATTATTTCTACTGTTTTCCTGCCACCAGACAGCTTCTGACTTCTGAGAAAAAGAAAAGATTGCATGGATATGGTTACCACATATAAGCATTGCATACCACCCGGGAACAAGTGATCGTTTATCCTATCTCAGAATATGGCAGTATGGCTGAAAAGGCAACCACACAATGTGATGCTAGTGAGTTGTAGTTTGGAGTATCCATTCCTACAGCAGAGACAGCTGGTAGCTTTTGGACTGAGTTCATTATCACCACAGAACCAAGAGACATGTCTAGCAATTGTGTTTGCTGTGAGTCGTTTCATCATTAAGTTTGAGGATGCAAAGCAACTGAAGTAGAAAATGACACTAAATCACTAGAGAGCATTTTAAAAGAGTTATTGCTAGTGACTCTCCATGATGCTGAAACTGCAATGCTACAATTTTGAGGTACACAATGAAAAGAGGGAATTAGATATACATAGCTGACTTCATTTCCTGGTCATGAAAGTACAGCAAATGAACCAAAATATGAGATCCTCAAATTGCTAGAAAAACCGATAACAGAAAGGCACAGAAAGCCATCAAGCCAATTATTTACCATTGTCAAGGAAGAGTCTGAAAGGAATGTGAGAATAAGCCACATGAAACAAGTTCTCCTATCTATCATTTTGTAGAGCTGGGCACATGCCAAAGGAGAACTCCCACCCATAGAGTACTTGAATTATCGAGACAGTCTGAGCATATGAGATAGCATCATAGTTAAAGGCACTTGGCTCGCGGCGCTCAGATCACAGAAGCTTCCTCAGAGCGCCTTCTGAGACTGAAGTGTGTCTCCAAAAACCTGGAGATGTCACTGTTTGGCAGACATGACCAGGGATATCAAAGACCTGGTAAACAGTTGGGGTTCATATGGTAATGTACAAAAGCAACCTAAAGCTGATGCAATGTAAGTAGCATTTGGTTTGTCTGTGCTCTAAATAAAGGACAGTGTGGGAATGAACTTGAGCATTGGTAGCACGTTGTCCACACTGTCATTCCTGGCTTCTCTTGGATGACTCAAATTTAGCTGTCTTCAGGACAGTCTTGTGTGTAGGTAACTACCCCACAGATGGGTGGACATGACCTTGTCTGTTCCACTTGGAAATTGGGACCAGGGATCAGTTCCTGACCCTCCCTTATTTAATGATGTAGATACAGATCATCACAGGTGCCTCAGACAAAAGTTAAAGCTTTCCTATCCCCTCCCACTCACATCACAGATGCTTTCCACTACTGCCTAAAAGAACTGACCTAACTGAGGCCCTGAAATTGCCTTGGCTGCTTATCCCTCCCTGTCTGTGCACACATTGTGGTCTATCTTAGATGCTACTGGGAAGCAGATGACTGTCAGACACTACAGTGACCACAGCAGGAATCATTTCAGCAGGCCTGGCACCCTTGTCCTTGGACTTTCAGATAATGGCCCTGACTTGGGCCACTCTGTTCAGATGATTTACCTTGGAAGAAGCGTTCTATGTCCCCATCATGTTACAATGTCAAAGCTTAATTGCTGCGTAAAATTGCTGCAGCTCTATTAAAGAAAGCTGCTAAAAAGAAAGCATATGTCAAACTGCTCCGGAATGGAGAAACATTCCCTGCAGAAAGTGTTAACAGCAGTCTGGTGAAAATGCTTGCTGTCAGGATGAATATATACCTCTGGTCCTCAGCTCCAGCAAACAGCAGTGGTAGTAAGAGCAAGAAATAGGACAAAAGGGAAACACCCATGGGCCAAAGCCTGGCACCATGGGCAAGCTACAGTCCTCTGAGAACTTCTGTTAAATTGGTAAAGCCAGACAGAAAAGTATCAGCCAATAATGATTAAATACCACAGCACCAGAAGTGCAAGGCCGTTGATTGTTAGTGGGAGAAAAACCTGCTATGTATTTCAGTATCGAGCACCTGGAAAGCGTACACCTGACTTTTTACAATGCCTCACAAACCCAGGGGGTTTGCAGCCAAAGAAGCAGGTCACCCAAAGAGAGATTATCTCTATAGATAGTAGGTTAAGTACTGTAACGTAAACAGGGAGCAGTGTTCACACTCTCTCGAATTCTCGAGCACAAAATGAAACGTTAAAGGGAAAATCACCCAAGTAGGGGGTATTATACCAGGAACTGGTATGGGATCGCATCTAGAGACCTCAAAAACTCATTGTGTAGTGCTTGATAAATACAGAGAGCTGCAGTGTAGCTCTTGGCTACACTGGTACTGGCAACTGCAGCAGAGTGGGAGTAGCTGGGGAATGCTGGAGTGCCTGTGAAGAGCTGCCTGGAAAGAGAGACCCAGTTAGTTCCCTCCACTGCTGCCACGTGAACTGCTCCATGCCCCTTGGCCAACACACACAGCAAAGGGATTGGAGCTGAACAGCTTATTATCTTGTCTCTCTCTTTTTCAGTCTGTGCTTGTGTACAGAACAAGAGGCATGATGTTTTGGAAGGACTTGAAGGCCAGCCAAAATCAAAGTGAGAGAAATCACTGGAGCGGCCAACGGGCTGCAGCAAAGGAAAAAATGGACACTGAAGTAAATAGCAGTCTTTACATTAATTTCAGAGCAGGCTGGATGAAAATCATTTAAGCCCAAGGCTAGAAACAGGAAATGTCATACTGAATATCAGAAAACAAACTGTGGCAGTGAGTGCAATCAAGCAATTTGTGAACAGGGAAGGAAGGATCAGAGCCTTGCCCTACTATAGATGGCGATGTACTATTACAGTGCTCTAGAATCCTTTAGAATGAGTTCCCTCACTGTTATCTCATTATTAAGATTTTTTTTTTCTTTCAATCCATTGTGCTCTGAAAGAAAAATACAAAGAGAACCTTCTTCTTTCCTCCATCCTTGGGAATAACGGGCCATTTCAGGCAAAGAAACGTCTGACACTTCAAACAGCAGCAGTAGAGCTAACATTCTTTAATGAATTATTTGGTGCTATAACTTGACAGTGCCCAAGAGATTCATACTTTGAAAAATATTTTTGTTATTTAAATTTAAAGAAAGAAAAATTTAAATCTCAAGCCAGGAGTCTCCTTTTTCTCTTTGGGGCCATCTACTTTGTTCTGCTTTGAGGCATGCAAAATTTACTTTGACATCCCTTGGTTTTGGAACATTTTAAGTGAAAGCTGATTTTTTGACAAAGCACTCTAATTTTCAGAGGTTTGTGTTTCAACAGCTCACAGAGTCAAATGGGGCAGATTCTCAGCCCTCAAAAAAGAGCAAAAAGCCGCATTAATTGCCCACTGTGGTAGTTGCCATAGGAAAAAGAGAATCCTTAGGTTCAGCACAGTGAAAAAGACAAGAGACTTCACTGTGAGCCTGTCTCAGGAGCAGTTAGGCAAAATTAGTATTTTATATCACACCACATGTGGTGTGCGCTTTACTCGCAGTCTTCTCCTGAATCTCTGTGGATGGTTTTCTCTGCAAAACATGCATTGCTAAATACTGTCACTGAAAAAAATAGAGCTGGGAAACCCTTCATAGACAATCCCCAAATATCCAGAAAATCAGCCATCTACAGTTTCTCCCCCTTGTTCTGATCTGGGCTATTCTTCTGAGCTGTTGCTGGCACAGTACTTGTGTTCCCCCATCTTTTTTATGTGCAGAGATTCAAGATCAAATCAGCAAAAATGACACTAGGAAAGTAGGGTACTACAACTTAACACTGTGCAGTGCAGCACACTGCATACCTCCACTACGTAGCATCCCATGAGCTCTTATGGAATGGGAGAGCCATGTATTGTGCTGCTTTTTTTGAACAAATTTGCTACTTTGGTGAAGCTGTGCTGCTTAAAAGATAAAGATTTCTGCTAGGTACTTTGTATGTCTTGTGCCATGCACTAGCAATTCTGCGCAAGACTTTGGGCATCTGGTGGGTTCAGACATGTTAATGCTATGCTTTGTGGAGTATATTGGCCTGTAAAAACAACTAGAGCTGCTAAATGTAAGTTTCTCTTGGAAAATAAAAAGGCAGAAAGTAAGACTGGAGGGCTGGCCTACGTAAAAACTAAAAATTTTGTCCATACCCATAATAGAATTTAATTTCTGTTCTCAATATCAGTTTGGAAGTCAGCAGCTGTGGTGATGTGTATATACGTGCTAGGATAGCTTTGCTAGATGGAGGGAGTTCTTCTGGGATGTCTGCTATACCACTCATGTAAACATCTGAGAATAAGCAGCACATCTGACCCAGCTGCGTCTCACATCCTGGGCAATATGGACAGGCAGAGCTGCTCCTTCTCTGGCTTCTTTATAGAAAGCATGACAGGTCCCTATTTCCTTTTACTGACTGGAGAGGATTATGAGCTTATGGCCTGAGATGACAGGATGTCTGCAGGAGATGCTGTGCCTGGACAGATCTAGAAAATCAGTGTTGGACTAGTGCCTCATTTTTTCATGGTATATATCCCAATTTGCAATCAGCCTGGCTGTTGAAAAAACAGCTCTCTGAAAAAGCTCTTGCTCCTTGCTGCCATTTCACAGAGAGCTCAAACCTGAAGCCTTTCTGTCTGTGTGGCAAAGGATCACAGGAGGTACCTATTATTCCTCCACCAGTTCTCTCATGCCTCCAGAGCCAGTTGCTATTCCTGCAGTAGCCCTGACTCCAGCATGCTCCCTCTAGATGATACACTCATGCTGCAAGTGTAGAGGGGCCTTTGCAGAAGTACAAACTCAGTCAGCTTTCCTAGCAATTACACCAACTTGTACACCAAAGAGTAAAGTTGTCTTGGAATGGCAGTCAACAAATGTGGTATTACGTTGCATATCTAACGCTGTCATTTTCCAGTCTCAAGATCAGTTACTGACAGTGATAAAATCTATGCTAGGACAATTATGGGGCAGTTTCAAAACTGCAAGTAATGAAGCAAACATGCTGTAGCAAGGTGTTGTGTTTTGTTTTTTTTTTTAAATTAGTAGCTGCATGAACTTACAAATGAAATGCTCTAAATAGTTCTCAAGAATGTTTAATCAGTCAAAAGCTAGGTGGGATGCTAAAAAATGTCTCACATATCTAGTAACTACTACATTTACCTTTTATATTTAAATATTCACATAAAAATAAAAGGAGTGGTGGAAGTAGCTGTGAGGAGCTTGACCAACTCGTGACCTAGAATAGTAATATGAGGCTTAGGCACAAATTCAGGGGACTGCAGGATGCCTGACAGATAGCTAATAAAAGAAGTAAGGGACCAAAAAGTCTCTTGCCTTATTCTCATTCACCTAAACAGCATGTGTTCAGTCTTAAAAACATATTAGCGAGCTGGCCTGGACACATGAACTGTGCAGCAGGCTGTTGGAATTACTTCACTGGGCCAAATGAAGAAAAAACAGCCCCAATCTAAATTACTGTCTTTGACTCCAGTATTTAGCATATACAGAATTAGCCATCTGTGCTTCTATGTAAGTCGAGCTGCCACTAAAGAATGGGATGTTGGCGTTAGCACTGGTTCACTGGTGGCCAAGAAAGAGAAGCATGATCTGTGGGTGCCCTCACTCTAATACAGTCCATGCTGGCAGCCCCAGGGTCCTCTATTGCAACGGAATTCCATTTTTCTCCTGTGAAAGAAATCCACAGTTTGTGCTGTGATTTTGCTCAGTATGTTCTGTCTTACTCTGAAAATCAGATTTCTCTTTTAACATATTTCCCTTTAATATGTACATACAAAATGAATGTATACTTACATTTATATAACTATGACTAATTGTACTCATTTATAAGAATCCGTGATTTTTTTTTTGTTATGCAGCATGGGGTTCTCATACGCAGTTTTGGAGAACTGAAAACTAGTCATTTCTTTATTGTTCACCGAGGGTGTTTTCCTCAATCAAAGTTATTAATATATCAATAGTAAGAGTGTTCAAAGACATTCAAGCCCCATAAATTATTCCACACAATAGAAACACACAGCATTCACTTTTCTTCATTCATCTTCACCTACTGCTGTCATTTAGCTACAAAACCAGTCTCTTTTTTTTTCCCCTCCCTCCCCTCCTTTTTTGTTATGCAAACTTGGCAGATTTAGGCTGTGTATTAGATATGTTTGATGATTATCCTTTCACTTTGTACTGAATGGACTCAAAACCTAGTTTTCTGTTTCAAGAAAATAACCTAAGAACTTAAAACTACACTTGTTGGAAACTTGGGCCTGTCTGGCTTTCCAGTTGAAAAAAAAATATTACTAAGTTGCATGTGGTTTGTGAGAGACCTAAGTGGTTCATAAAGCCTGGTGAAAAGAAATGTTTCTTAGTTTAAAGTTATTTAAAGAAGTACAAACCATTCCAATTGGTCAGATCTGAGTTTAAGACTTACACTCGTGCCGAAATACGGAGGGATTTATCCAAATTTTTGTTTGCTTCTGAATGAACTTTACTATTTGTGACAGATTTCAGTATGTTGGAAAGGGAAGCCTTAATTGCTATTACAAGTCCACTTCCCATGTCTTGAAAATATTGACTGTTAAAACAGTCTGTATGTCATTTTAAGTAGTCCTTTTCTTCTTTATCTCCAGTGTACCCATCATCTCTCAAATGCCATTTTTTCATCTACTCAGCTACTTTTCATATAATACCCCCAAGCTAGCGATATCCATCTTGGAAATGCTTTATTAAGCATTTTAACTTTGCTTTATGCATTTGGAAAGCCTATCAGCTTCATAAATGAAAAAAATATAAGTATTCCCTTTTTATAAAGTGTCATTCTGCAGTTGAGTATAACTGTGAAGTGCCTTTACTTAACTTGTTTTCTCCTCAATTATTGCTAGAGACTTTCAAAAAAAGGTAGTATCTAAATGATAATTGATGAGAGCACTTTCAGAACTGATCATGATGTCACAGTGGGACTACACTGATGTGCACTTGCTATATTTAGTGGAGTTGCTCCCAGTTTATACTAGCGCAGATGAGAATATTCACAGAAATGAAGTTTGTGAAGCCCTGAGAAATATGTCAGCTTATGTCTTTGCTGTTTTAGACCTCAATTTCCCCATCATCTGAATTCCACTTTGAATCTTAACAGTTCATTAAAACTCGTGTGCTACTGAAGTCAGAATTTGGAAAATCTGTTAGTGAGTTGTTGTTGGGCAAGGCACCTTAAGATGATGGATGTGGTGTTGGATTTTACTGAAATAACAGTAAAGAAGAATTAGGAGGCTTACATAAAAGTACTGGATGATATAAGGAGTAAAAATATTTAACTGGAATTCTGAAAGATGGTCCTGTTGGCCTTGCAAGACAGACACTCTTCTTGTTTCTTCTGTGGGAAGGGGGATAACCTAGCAACCTCCTCCCCCACCTGGCTACTCTGAAATCCTTGTGCATAGCATGAGACATGATGGCTGGATGGTCGCATCCAGAGAGCAGTGGTCAATGGCTTGATGTCCAAATGGAAAAAAGTGACAAGTGGTGTCCCTCAGGGGTCCGCACTGGGACCAGTGTTGTTTAATATCTTCATTTATGATATTGACAGTGGCATTGAGTGCACCCTCAGCAAATTTGCTGATGACACCAGGTCATCAGCAAGTTGATATGCCAGAGGGATGGGATGCCATTCAGAGGGACCTGGGCAGACTGGAAAGGTGGGCCCAGGTGAACCTCATGAAGTTCAACAAGGCCAAGTGCAGGGTTCGGCACCTGGGCTGGGACAACCAGTGTTATCAATGTAGGCTGGGAGAGGACATGCTAGAGAGCAGCCCTGTGGCAAAAGACTTGGGGGTATTAGTGGACGAAAAGCTGGACATGAGCCACCAATGCACAGTTGCAGCCCAGAAGGCCAATCACATCCTGGGCTGCATCAAAAGAAGTGTGGCCAGCAAATCAAGAGAGACGATTCTGCCCCTCTACTTTGCCCTGATGAGACCTCACCTGGAGTAATGCATCCAGCTCTGGAGCCCCTAGCACAAGCAGGACATGGAGCTGTTGGAGTGTGTCCAGAGGAGAGTCAAGAAAATTATTAAAGGGCTGGAGCACCTCCCCTGTGAAGACAGGCTGAGAGAGTTGGGGCTGTTCAGCCTGGCGAAGAGAAGGCTCCAGGGGGACCTTATAGCAACCTTCCAATACATGAAAGGGGCCTATAAGAAGGCAGGAGGAGATCTGTTCTCGAGAGTCTGCAGTGACAGGACAAGGGGTAATGGTTTTAAGCTTGGAAAGCATAGATTTAGGTTAGACATTAGGAAGAAGTTCTTTAATATGAGGGCGGTTGACCACAGGAACAGGTTGCCCAGAGAGGTGGTGTAAACCCCATCCCTGGAGTCATTCAAGGTCAGGCTTGATAGGGCTCTGAGCAACCTGACTTAGAGTCCCTGCTTATTGTAAGGGAGTTGGACTAGATGGCCTTTAGAGGTCCCTTCCAACCCAATACATTCTATGACTTTATGATTCTAGAAATCAAAACTCCATGACCCGAATTGTGATCAAATCTCTAATATTTTTAGCATAAACATTTATGGCCAGCTTAATTCTCTCTTTCTTTCTGTGTGTGCTGGTTAAACTTCATTTCAGCTTCCTGGAGCTGGGATATTTGTGTGCCTGTTTTGGGTTTGGTTTTTTTGTTTGTTTGTTTAGGTTTTTTAACTTACACTTTAAGTTTTGAATCCCTTAAAAAAAGATTCTAAACATTTTATAGCACAATCCTTTGCTTAGCCATGCAACACATACACTTCCTCTCATGAGGCCTGCCACTGGGACAGATATGAGAATCTCGATGAGGTATCGGAAATGACTCCCGCACCCACCAAGCTTATTCTCCTTAAATGACCTTTCTGAAGTCAACAGGCTTCTTAATGCTGCCTACAAAGTGATCAATTATATTAACTTTGTGCAAAAAAGTCCTCAGGGGCCTGTTCTGGTTC
>VZZY01025942.1:0-21278 GCA_013400335.1 Eurystomus gularis | reverse complement strand
GGGGGGGGGATTAGAGAATTGGACTCACAGCTTGCTACGCAGGTAGGAGCAGTTCGTCTAGATTCTCAATATATATCAGACGGTGGAAGAATCGCTGCCCAGTCCTGGCTATCAGCCTGGTCTTTGGCCAACTCCCAGCGCAGAAGGGAATTGCTCTCTCTCTTTGTGATGGCGGAGTCAAAAAAGAGAAAGGGGAGGAGGCCTCCTCCTCCTTTTATAGTGTCTGTTATCTTCAGCTTCTAGAAGAATCCAGGCAATTCTCGGCCATTCCCAGCAGTCCTAGCAGCCGCAAAGACTCATGGGAGCCACAAAGCATTTCTGGGAAAGGAAATTCACTGTCTCAATGAGACATAAATCTCCATTCACTACAGCCCTTCACAGAGAAATACTGATAGCAATTTTGATTGCAACATGCAGACATAACATTTTACTCAGTTATAGTCATTTGAGCCTGCAAAAGAAAATACTTAAAGAAAGCAAATACACAAATTTTTACAAAAACAAAACTATTCCAGATGTGGAAAAGGTACGTTTAAAGAAAAAGAGAAACTGTGCTTTCTGACAATTTTATGTCACTTCTGCATGAAAGAATCAGTAACAAGTTGTGTTAAAAATAAAACATGAAATGTCACAAAGCCATTCACATCCTTACCACTGTTGCATGACTGTATTTTGAAAAAGAGGGGTGTAGTTAGCAATTCCATATTCAAGCAGACACTCTTCTGGGGAGAAAGGCTCTAGAAAAAACAAAAGTAAAAAGGCATCTTTCCCTTTCCAAGTCTTCTTGGAGTAAAAAACAGAGATATTTTAATAAAAAAAATAAGACAAAAGATCACAGTACTGTGCCTCTGCAATCCTTCTATCTCGCCTCCTACAGGAGTCCTTCCCTGGGTTTTGGCTCTCCCTCTTTGTGTTCTTTAACAATTTGTCAGCTGGCTTCACATATTAACTGGTGTCAGTCACTGCCTTATAAACCCATTCCACTATTTACAAGCTCAGAATCCCCTCACTTCAGAAAGTGTACTAGAAATGACAACTGGAATGTAAGTAGAGTGGCAAAGACTACAAAGATACTAGAAATTAACATTAGCTTTAAAAAAAAAAAGGGGAGGGGGGGTTGGGGGGGTGTCTATAGGTCTGTATCTACTGAGGACCTAATAATAGCATTAAAGCATGGCTCAGAACCCAGATGTACTTGTCAGAAGCAGTGATAGGTGACAAGATGGCATTGACGCAGAGACAAAGTAGGCAGTAACATGAAATTGCTGAGAAATATAAGCCTTTATATCTACTAGCCTTTTTTCCTCCTTTTTTAAGCTTCTGACTGCTCTAATAGCAATTCTTATGTGCAAAATCCTCTCCCTCCAGCAAAACACACAGTTCATTCTGACTCAGAAACACCCTCCTTAACCCTAGCACAGCAGACGTACTCAGTTACTCTGCTCTTGTGAAAAATAATTTCCACATATGAACTGCCTCTCTGAAACTAGCATCAGTGCATTTTTAATTGATTGGTTTTTGCCTTCACTCTTTTTCTTACATTCATTGTGGACCAGTACCAGACTAGGCAGGTACCAATTGTTAACATAAGCTTTTCTAGGAGATCCACCATCAGTTCCCTCTCAGTCACTTCCAGTCACTAGAAGTGCAGCATCCAAAACCTCAGTGATATTCCACAATTGTGACATAGTGGCTCCCTATACATACTCACACATGTTAAACATATGAGTATACAACATTAATTTTTTTAGCTAATATCAAATAACTATAAGTTCTCCACATAAATCTACTTCTGAGTGGAAATTCTGAGCTCCAACAACAGCTACCTCTGATACAGATCTCTTAAATTGCACTAAATCATGTGGAGTGTTTTTTGGTAAATGAATAGGAAATAGAGTAAGATTTGTTTTATCTTGTGATCTAAAACAAGAATTAAGTCATTGTAGCTGACATACTAGAGGTTAGACTTACAGAAAATTTTTAGGCATCATAACTCAAAATATTGAGGTTAATCTTAGAAAAAACCTGTAGGTATTGTCACTCAAATTTTTGGAACATGGGAAATCTAAAGCTCTGGTTTTAGAAGGAACACAAGCAGGCTTTGAAAATGAGGCAACTAAGAGGGGTTTTAGAAGAGTTCCTTTAGCACGCAAGGGAGAGCCACTAGGATATACATTGGCTGAAATCTCATTTGATCTGGGCTTCAGCATCAAGCCTAGTAATAGAGAGTTGCAGTTTGAATGGCCCTAGTGATTAGAGTGATTAGGGAGCTGGAGACTTTGTGTAACCCTCAGGGTATTGCATCTTTCCGTTCCCACTTCCCAGAGCTTGCCCTCATTAACACGCTATGGACAAGGCTAGATAGGGGAAAAGAAGAATGAGAAGAAGCACACATTCATTACTCCCCTTGCTGAAAACGGACTGCCCTGTAAAGAATGCAAGACTGACAGCATCAGAGAGAATAAACAAGAAGGACTCTGATGCTGCAGGCCAACAAGGAAGCTATCTGTGCTCTGCCAGTGCTAACAAAGGCAAAGGACCCTCCATCAGAAGCAGCAAACTGTCCAAAAAGGCACAAAACAACTGGCAAAGATTATACAGGCACAACGTCAGCATCACTGACTCTTGTGTAAAAGTATTCCTTAAGGAATATCAACTTTTAAGAGGGCTTTATCTATTTTGTAGAGGAAAATGTGCTACTGCATTCTGAGAAAACACCGTACAAGAAGCTGACGTTTCTGGGGACATTATGTCTGCTGTCGATAGGACAATAATCTGCTTCTGCTTGGTGAAAACGGGAGTGACATTATTCCACTCTGTTAGTTGATATTCCTGTCTTCCTTGCACTGCAGATCCATTGAGCAATCTTAGTTCTCACAGAGGCTAGAAATAATTCTTCAAAAGAATCTAACTGAAGAGTTACTTTCTAGAAATGATTAATTATATGACCTCAGTGGAGAACAGCTTGAAATAGTATCAGCCGAGATCAATGCACTACCTAAGAATGACAGGCAGGAAAAATAGTTTGGATAGCTTGAAGGAAAGAGAGGTAAAGACAAAATAATTAGAGACTGCTCAGTAAAACAAAGATTAATCAGAAAACAGAACAGCTTTAGAGAATCAAATTATCACCAGTGAAAGTACAGTGAGAGCTACTTACAATGACTGAAAACAGCTATAGCTATGGCAAGTTGTTTTATTTAAAAAAAAACAAAAAAAAATGGAGGCTGTACATATTAAGAATGAAGATCAAATTTTCAGAGAAACGAGGTTTCAATTGTAACATTCTTAAAAAGTGGCTAAATATGTCATCTTATGTTTCAATGCCTTGTATTTCTAATGGTTTTTTCAGTTTAAGAACAAAATCTTTTATCACTAAGCACCAGCCTTGCAAACTCACCATGGGGTCTAGGAATCAAAGTCGGCTTTTTCAATTTTATGTATCATTGTCAGTTTTGCAGCAAGAATTTAGCTGAGAATTCAGTTTGTATGTAACCCAAACCCGTCATTTATGTTCAATCACAGGTACCTAATATTGGCCTAGCAAAAGCAATGGGGTTTTGTAGGAAAAAATATATGTTCAAAAGGTCAAGGTCCACTAAATTTCAGTCAAAGTTCTTTGTTTTGTTTGTTTTTTTTCTCTAACTCTTTGATCACAATTCAGTGTTTGAAGGTAAAAAGTATTTTTACCTTCAGTACATCAGATAAAGAATTTTAGAAACATACTGCACATCTAGTGCATATCTGCAAGTACAAACCAACAAGTAGGAATTGAAAAATCATACAAAGCAGATTTCTGGGAAGATTCTCCTATTGTCAGCCTAATATATCGATAAATTACCAGGAATTTCAGAACTAGATGGTTGTCACAAAATTCAAAGCTAAACATAATTCACATCTACCAAGCTGCTGACATAACACATGGCATTAACTACTAGCAAAACCCTATATATCTATATCTCTGCATATTCACTAAGTATCTGAGGGATCAGAACAGATCATTGATTTATATTATGGATTGAGGGACAGGAATAAGGGACTGAGAATCAAAATACCACATAGGTGACCAAGAATGAGAGTGATGAAAAATACACACTAGACTTCTTGGACAAACAAGAGGACATCTGCTTTCTCCAGGGTATATACTTTGGTGTGTGCAGTTTTGCTACACCACAAGCCCAGATGTACTGGCACCTTAGAAGGCAGATAAACATCTTCTTTATGTACGTTCTATTGTGAATTCATTAGCTGTGTGTCCTTGCATCTATGAAATGTAATGCTTCAGCCTGAGAAAGGCTGCTTAATGCACAGTCTTCTTGTAATACAACAGAGGATTCAATGCAAAGCACAAGCAGCACCTTACCCTTTCACCAGGCTGAAAAGCTGATGTGCTTCCTGTCCTTGGCTGCTTCATGGATTCTCTGATGTCTCTGCAGATAACTGCATGGAGCGAGTTCACACCACAATAGTCTCATGAGCAGATAAGTCAGCAGACAAAAAGGCATACTGGGTTTCTTATTCCTCCACCTTAGATTTTATGTTCTTCTATAAGACATGTAAAAAACAACGACGACAACAAAATGCTTAGGAACATAGGGAACAAACTCTATATCTTGCTACATCCTAGTTAATGTATCTAGTCAGTAGTCCTGCCTCTGGATGGAAACAGAACTCCCTTAATCATAACAATACCCACTGTTAAGTATACACATTGTTTTACATTTCATGAACTAAGGGTATTGCTAACATTTCTGATTTTTAAAAAATACATGTAAAGCACTACCTGTTGGGTACAGTCAGTGAATGCTGAACACATAAGGCTAGTACTACAAAACAGCAAGTGAAAACAGAGTTTATTCTCCTTTCTGACAGCAACTTACTGGCTTTAAAATTCAACTATGTGGTGGGAGTGTCCTACCTCTGCTTTTGGTAAGCAGTTTAATCAGGAAATTGTTGAATAGAATGGGAATGAGGTTTTAAAGTTTTTAAATGTGCCCTAATAGTGCTACTTTGCCAATGGGATGGTAGACTTGGCTATGTAGTCTAGTGTGCCATGGAAAGAGAGATCCTACTTAAGATAGCCAAAGAGGCTGATATCAGAACTCTTTCCCTCTTTGGTAGAAGGCTATCTAAATGGGAAAAAAAAAGTGAAGTTCACTAACATTTGATTATTGAAATATACTTTTATTTTCCACTTGTCAGACCTACTCATTTCCTTGGTCAGCATGCTTATTCTTTCAATCCAGTGTATCTGTCTGTTTTCAGCTTAATTCAAGCCTTTGAATAGCGTTAGCTTAATCACAGAATCACAGAATTGCCTGTATTGGAAAAGACCTTTAAGATAATTGAGTCCAGTCATTAATCTAACACTGACAGATCCTTGACTAAACTGTATCCCTAAACACTATGTCTATACACCTTTTAAATACCTCCAGGGATGGGGACTCGACCACTGCCCCGGGCAACCTGTTTCAATGCCTGATAAACCTTTCAGTAAAGAAATCCTTCCTAATATCCAATCTAAATCTCACTGAATGGCAGCACAGCCTTCTGGTGTGTTAGTCACTCCTCCCAGTTTTATATCATCAGCAAACTTCCTGAGGGTACATACCGTCCCTTTATCCAGGTCATTAGTGACTAAGTTGAACAAGACCAGATACAGCACTGACCCCTGGGGAACTCTGTTAGCTACAGGGTTCTGACTGGACTCTGTGCCGCTGACCACAACTCTCTGAGCTCTGTCACTCAAACAGTTCTCAGTCCACCTCACTGTCCACTCATCTAACCTGATGATAACCTTCCTGAGCTTACCTATAAGGGTGTTATGCAAGACAGTGTCAAAAGCCTTGCTGAAGTCAAGGTCGACAACATCCACTGCTCTCCCCTCATCTACTCAGGTAGTCATAGAATCATAGAATGATTTGAGTTGGAAGGGACCTGAAAGATCATCTACTTCCAACTCCCTTGCCCTGTCCAGGGACACCTTCAACCGGGCCAGGTTGCTCCAAACCCCATCCCACCTAGTCTTGAACACATCCAGTGTTGGGCCATCTACAACCTCCCTGGGAAACCTGTTGCAGGGACTCACCACCCTCATAGTGAAAGATGTGTCTTAATTTCTAATCTAAATCTACCCTCTTCCAGGTTAAAGCCATTACCCTTTGTCCTATCATGCCATCATAGAGTGCTATGAAATTGGTTAAGCATGATTCTCCCTTAGTGAATCCATGCTGACTACACCTGATAATCTTCTTTTTCCCCATGTGCTAGAGACGACCTCTAGAATGAGCAGTTCCATCACTTTTCCAGGGATGGAGGGGAGTCTGAAAAGCCTGTAATTTCCTGGGTCCTCTTTCTTGCCCTTTTTGAAGACCAGAGTGACGCTGGCTTTCTTCCAGTCCTCAGGCACCTCTCTTGTTCTCCATGACCTTCCAAAAACAATGGAGAGTGGCCCAGCAATAATATCTGCCAGCTCCCTCAGCGCTCATAGGTGCATCCCATCAGGGAGATGAATTTGTGGGTTTCAAGTTTGCCTAAATGATCTCTAACGAGATCCTCCTCCAAGGGAGAATCTTCCTTCGTCCCTCTTACCTCAAGGGACTGGGATTCCTGGAGGCTGGTCTTATCAGTAAAGACTGAAGCAAAGAAGGCATTCTGTAACTCTGCCTTCTCTGTATCCTCTGTTACCAGGGCATCCACCTCATTCAGCAGCGTGTCCATGTTTTCCTTAGTCTTCTTTTTCCTACCAATTTACTTGAAGAAGCTCTCCTTCTTTTCTTGTACATCCCTTACCAGATTTAATTCCAAGAAGGCCTTAACCTTCCTCATTGCATCACTACATACTCTTGTAACATTCCTATATTCCTCCCAAGTGTCCAGTCCCTTTGCCCACATTCTGTAAACTTCCTTCTTCCATTTGGGTTTTTCCAGAAGTTGCTTGCTTATCCATGCAGGTCTCCTGCCTCCTCTGCTTGATTTTTTACTCAAAGGAATTAGCCAATTTTGAGGTTGGAGAGAGAGGTACTTGAATATTAACTAGCTCTCTTGGGCTCCCCTACCTTCTAGAGTCCTAACCCATGGTATTCCTGCAAGTAGGTCTTTGAAGAGGTTGAAGTTAGCTCTCCTGAAGTCCAGGGTTCTAATCCTACTTATTGCCCTGCTTCTTCTTTGCAGGATCATGAACTCCAGCATCTCATGGTCACTGCAGCCAAGACTACTCCCAACCTTCACATCACCAATGAGACCTTCTTTGTTTGTCAGTATGAGGTCTAGCAGCACATCTCTCCTTGTTGGCTCCTCCATCACCTTTGGCAGAAAGTTATCATCAGTGTACTGCAGGAATCTCCTAGACTGTGTGTCTAGCTGTGTAGCCTTTCCAGAAATATCATGGTGATTCAAGTCCCCCATGAGCACCAAGGCATATGATTGTGGAGCTACTTTCAGCTGTCTGTAGGAGGCTTCATCAACTTCTTCCTGATCATGTGGCCTGTTGTAAACAAGCACAACAGTTTCACTCATATTAGCCTGCCTCTTAATTCATACCCATAAACTTTCAAGTCGTTCTTCATCCCCTCCTAGGCAGAGCTCAGGATGTTCCAGTTGCTCTCTCACATATAAAGAGGAACTCTGCCATCTCACCTTGAGGGTCTGTCTTTCCTAAAAAGTATGTATCTGCCCGTGACAGCATTCCAGTCATACACCCTATTCCACCATGTTTCTGTAATTGCAATGAGATTGTTGCCCTGCGACTGCACCCAGATCTCTAGTTCTTCCTGTTTATTCCCCATGCTGCATGTGTTGGTGCACAGGCATTTCAGAGAGGTAATCAAGCATGCAGGTTTCCCTGGAGGGGTGCAAGTGTATCCACCATAGCCATACACACCCTTGAGGTATTTGGCCTTCTAGCTCTCTTCTTGGAAGGCAGCTAAGGAACATTTGTTGCGCTCTGTTTGGCTTGGCTTATTCCCTGGTTGGATGAGATGGCACAAATATTGCTATCTTGGACCCCACCCTCCATGTCTTTCCGTTTAAAGCCCACCTGACCAAGTGATGAATTATCATTGTGTCCTTTCATTTACAATGAACTCACTACCTTGGGGAGAATAGAAACAAATTTTACATAAGGATCTCTGCAAGAGGTTTTGAGAGAAAAAGAACAGTAACGCAAATGTTGCATTCTGTTTTTTTTTTTTTCTAGTCCCAGAAGTTGTGTGCTGTTATCTTATGAGCCTGAAGAAACCAATAAAAATTTAAAACAATATTAATTGCCACTTTTGGTCAGTAACAAATACTACAGAAAGAGAGAACTTGCCAGTTAAGTTACCTACAGTGACAGGCACAGTATGCTATATTTAAATCTCACAAAATGTTCTTCTGAACTCTTATTGCTTGTGAATAGGAAACTATTATTCCTTTCTACAATTATTTCAATTATATGTTAGGTTTGTTTCATTTTGTTTGTTTTGTTTTGCTTTTCAGAGCAGAAGTAGCACTACTGTACTCCAGGGAGCTTTCAAGTAGTTCTGGAATCGCCTCTTTCATACTCTTTTTTTTTTTTTTTCCCTTTTCTAACCCTGACTCTGCACGTAGTCTTTGTTTAAATATGCATTACAGTAGTGCCAAAAGCTGCAAATCACCATGGGGGGCTGCTTTGCAGAAAGCATCTAAAAGAGGTAGTTTGCGACACTGAAAAAGATTTCCATGTGATTACACAGAAAATAAAGTCTATGCATTAAGACACTATTTCATGTAGAAAAAAAGGATGCAAATTTCACTTTTTTAGGTGAAACTTACTGTTTGTATCCTGATGTCAAATGCCAATCAAAATCAGAATTCAGCAAAGTTAGGTATTACCCTTGTCCCACTGTGTTAATATTAGTGCTCGTCAAAATTTTTTTCTCATCACCTCATCACCAGTTGTAATCCCCTGTCTGACAGAAGAAAAGTTAAAACACAGAAAGACTGGATGTAATGAAGAACTGAACCTTAAATTAGCAGTATTTGGCCTTTGCAGAGAAATATGAAATACTGCAAGAATTGTTTAGGCTCTTTCTATAGTACGTAGGAAGAGCATGTGGTTTTAAGAAACAATTGCCAAGTTAAAGTTAAACAGAGTATTATTTAAATACAAATAACTCTATGAAAAAGCCAATGAGCATGAGAATTGGCCTGAAATTTGATTGCCTGCAGCACTGACTTTGATGCCTTCGTCTGTTTGGAGATTGCAGCATGCAAAATTTCTTAATAGTTTTGCTGTTCAGTTTGGTTTTGTTCATTACATAAGTATTAAGGATAGATAAATCCCCAAATCTTCTATGATATTGGAAATTAACTCTGAGGATTATTCTGCATTCCACTATGAAGGCTTAAAAAAAGGTGTTTGAAAGCTTCATTGCTGTGACCTCAGCCTTGCTTCATTAAAGTTCTATATTATTATGCAAAAAATAAGTGATTTTATTCTTATTAAAACTTTGAGCAAGTCACAACAAAAGACCTGTGGATACCTTTTCCCAGTAATTAGTCAGTCTCCACGGTGGCCTATATGTATTTGCAATTCTGGGAAGAATCTTATGTGAGGAAAAAAAAATCCCTGAAGATTTAGAAGAAAGAGACCTATATTATTTTAAAAGTTGAAGATAAAAAAAAAACTATTCTGTGTTTCTTTAAATCTTAAAGTACAGTAAACATGTTTTAAAGGAGAGTTCAGTTTGGCAGGCAGCTTTATCATTAATCTTTGTGCACTTGTAAAAAAAATGTGAAATGTTCTGACAAGCTTATGGAAAGGTTTTGTTTGGTGTAATATCAACTTCCACATGTAAAGAGAGTGATTAATTTGTGGGGGAAGTAGAGTAGAAAATGTTCAAAATAGTTATTTGATCCAAAGAACAAGTAATGCCTTTTGTGATTGGTTGGATTACTCTCTAGTGAAACACTGCATGCTTCCAGGCATCACCCTCACTGATCACACCTTAACAACCAATTCAGATACAAGGATTTGGGAGAAAACGCCCTGAGTCTGGCTAATATCCAAGGAATTCACTGAGAAGTTTATTCTACTAATGTAAATGTGGGAGAAAAATCGTTTCTTAACCAAACACATCAGTTTTAAACTGACATAGCCCAACAACACAGACAGGAGTATCCTCGTTTCCTAGTCATTCAGTTAAAAACTCTGAGAAAGGATGTTTGGGAAAAGCTGCCTATTTATGGAGGAAAAAAAAGAAAAAAAAAGAGTCTAAAAATTACAAAAGGACAAGATTTTCTTAATACTTGACTTTACTGTAAGTCAGTTGGTTCAACCGCATACCAGAGCAATGTATTCATACACAGCGTTAGGCACAGATATTACAAGAACGTATGTGTGTGTGTGTCTGTTAGTGTCTCATAGACTTTGGGGGGATTTTATTTTATTATGTCAGTTCTTCCAAATTTATTCATCTGCAGTAATTTTGAAAGCAAACAGATTGATCAATGAGGAGTCAAATAATAAACTCCTGCATTTGTAACAGCAAAGGAAACTCAAAACATGTTATAAGATGGAAATGGTAAACTTAACCAGAGAAGAATCATGTTTGGAATTTTTAATATTAAAACCTCACACTTCATTTGTGGAGATGAATATTTAAATGGGATTATATGTAACATTATTGTAAAAATAAGATAATGAATGGATCATAAATTGAGTCATTTTCTATTGTTTGTTAATTTATATAAATTTCACACTGGTGTGACTGCTGTACTTTGTTAAGAAGCAACATAATTGTTTTATCTAATAGTGCCCTGAGTTTTGTACCTGATAAAATAGCTTCAGAATACAGGAATATGAAATATTTATTCAAAGACAGATTATGCTTAATAGATGTTCTGAGTTTATACCTACTTAATTTAATCTATCAAATTATGAAAACTGGAAAAGATAAACTATGTACTATGATAAATAACTCCTGGAAAGCACATGAAAACGCAAAAAGAAAGGCTTAAACATTTATTTCCATTTTTATATTTTTGTCACACTAGTGGATATTTCAGAATTTCCTGTAGCTTTGACTTTCGTAGTGAAACCAAATCATTAAAAGTAACACAAATACAAAACCTGCTGACACCATGTCCTGTGAAGGCAAAGTTGGCATAGATTAATATTTTTAAAACATTGATGTGCGATGAAACATACAGTGCAAACAGCCTCAACTACTTTAAAAATACTGTTTCAAAGTTTATGTACATTTATGTTGAATTTCTTTCTTTTAATCTTTAAATCCTTGCAACTAAAAACACTGTTTCACAGATAACTCTAGAAGGTGAAGCTGCTGCTGAGGTGTTAAGTTGGAAAGATTCTGGAGCTGTTCTGTGGCTATATTCCTCAAGATCTGTTGTTTATCTGCTGTTGGCCCTCACTACACGGTCAAGACTTGAAAGTCTGAAATCATATGGATTCGTTGCAGCTGGAAGAAAAAAGCAGAAGAATATTGCTTTCCTTTCACATCTTTGATTTTCTATATTTCTCTCCATCATTTTACTGAAGGAAGTAGTGACATTTTTTTCAAAGAAGGATAAATTAAATATCAGATACTACTAATATTTAATTTACTTCCTAGGATATTTTCACTGGCTATTCAGCATATCAATTTGCAATCTCATAATTACTATTGGTCTTGTAGTGGGAGTTCTCAGACCATTTGTAAAGTATTATTTTTTTCATTCATTTTTTATATTAAGATACTCCTTCAGCTCTAGAAGTAAGATTTTAATTCCTGCCTCAGTTTACCTTTTTAGTTCTAATATCATCCAGAAAGATGTTTCAATTCTCAAAATATTTCTTCTAAACATGAATATTTTAAATCTTTTCAGTTAAATACTCACCGAAAAATATGTAAACTTTTTCATAACAAGCTTTTTCTTTCCAAATTTAGTAAACAGCTGTTTTACAATAGCTGATTATTCAAAATACAGTTATTTCAATACTACCACTCTTACATAGTTATTTAGCTCTATTGTTCAATGAGTTGATTGCATTTGTGCAGAAAATGTTCTATTATTCGGTTGAAAAGTAGCAGCAGAGTTATCACATAAAGATAGAAACATTTGCTAATAAGCATCTCAATAGAAATAAATGCCTAGGGGTGTATAAAAAGAATTTAGGATTTCTTCCATATATGGAAGTACAGGAGTAGACAAAACTGAAATATTTCCCAGCTACACATGTTCTCCCTGAAGCTAATCCAGTTAAGAGTTTAAAGAGCTTACAAAAGACATAGCTTTTACTCAGCATAGTGTAATATCATTTTATGGGGAATTAAATTAAGTGTTCATTTTCCAGAGAGAAGGTTGTCCTTGTTTCCAGATCTTCAGTGGGTTGAATTGAATATAAGAAATGTCTTTCTCCACACTGAGACTAAAGGAAATTTATTTCTTAAGTGAGGCAAGATGAATCTGGCTACATCTTTGTGCAGGTTTATGACATACTGTGGATATATTTCTGCTGAAGTTCTGTGAGAAGATCTCAATTTGAAGTGAAGTGGAACAGGGTGACCAGCATACAAAGCCTCATACAGGGTATGCAAAAGTCTACTGAGTCATGAAAAATAAAGACACTACTACAACACATCAGATGTATGGCTTGGGTTGAGAAAGGAAAATGTGTAAGAAGCCCACTTAAAATTAACTGTAGAATTTATGAAGTAATGACATGTTTGACCACCAAAGAACTGTGACAATATTCTAGAGACAGGCTTAGTTTAACCCAAATTGCCAGCCATGTATTACAAGTCCTTAGCTACAACTTCACAGCACCAGACAACAAAATTTAAGGAAGATTTTTATGTAAAAAAGTGGCATAGGAAAAAATGTATCTTAAAGAATGTTGTAGAAGTACTTAATTTAACAAAGATGTGCTCTGAATTCTTCAGCAAAAATAGTAAGCATGTATAAACCAGTGGAATGATCTCCACAAGTGATGTAACTCTGTTATCCTGGACCATGAGAAATTCATGGCATGGATCATTCAAAACATCTGAGTGAGACCATTTATTTAAGGAATAAGTAGACTGATTGTAAGTGCATTTTATTCTTATATTAACCTGTCCATTTTATGCCTAAAGGTGGATCCCTCATGTTACAGTATTTACTCTCTTTTCTTTTGCAGGCAGAACTTGTAACATTTCCAGGTCTCATTACAAGTAGGTTATTTTTTTCTTAATGCCTCCTCACCCAAATCCATATAATTAATTAGGATTCCCCCTTGAATAAAATTAAATTTCTAGCTTTTACTGCAGTGGACGAAAGCTTGAAAGTATGTTTCACTACATCTTAAAAATGAAAATAAAGTGTTTCCCAAAGCTACTATTATCTTTAAGGTGTTTCTTCATTCTGAGGAGTCTATCATCATTTTCAAATATGCTAAATTAATATTACTTGGATGGAGCATGGTTTCACATAGGTGATAGATTTTCTGATTTCTGTGAGGATATATTTTTACCTTTTTAAAGTTTTGTGTACACACAGATGCACAAACATGTAAGATGGTATATGGTTTCTGTATGCATAAATGTATTTATTTTATTGTGGGTTACGGGAATTTATTACAGACTACTTCTTAGTACATTTTAAACACATGGAGAAATTGATGTAAAGTCACATATTTTCATTTAATTCCATGAAGATCTATACATTAAGAGCATAAAATCTGAGGAAAAGCATTTTAAGCCCTCATATTAATAAAGACAAGAAGAAAGCTAATGAGACTCTGATTGAAATAATGAGAAGTGGTCATGTTCCCTATTGATTGAAATTCATTACACTATTATTTATTTACTACCAGAAACAGTGCATACAAGAACTGTCTGTGAGGATCACAGGCATAGAAGTTCAGCAACATGCCAAATATTGTTAAACTAAAACAAATAAACAAAACAAAGCCAAACCACCACCCCTGTTGACCGCTATCTATGAGATCCTGGATAATAAAGCCTAGAATGTATCATGCTTCAGCAAGTTTATCACTGTAGCCACTCATGATAAATTTCAATCCAACCCTCACTTGAGTCTTGCACAAGAGAAATGGTGAATTCTCAGGTAAACAGAGAGAAAATATGATGTTTAAAACTTTTGTTTTGTTTTCAAGACATGCTGTTAGAAAATGGTGTTGATTTAGTCCTCTAAAAACAATCACTCGAGTATTTGAATAATGACATTGGAAACTTTATCTTGTGTTGGATCCAAAATATATGGAAAAGTTCTCATCTTTTCACTTTGCATATATTTGTTATTCTTTCAATGTAACTTTTTTCCAATAATACTGTAAAGTGAAAAAAAACCCCAAAATTTATCTTTTTCTTTCTTTTTATTATTTTTCTCCCCTTTTTAACAGCCCATTTCCTTACAGTTTTGATGGATAACGAAAACAGTAATATTTAGTATTCCAGATCCTGGCATTTGCATAATGTATTTATTGAAATATGCTGAATTAATTAGCACTGTAAAATATTATGAGGGCTGAAAGTGGTTTTTTCATTAATCATAAGTAGTTCTGACATTTCTTAAAAGGCAATTTTATATGGAAATTATCCAGTCCCTTTGGGTAAAATGATTTATTTAAAACCTCTTAACACGGAGTGGTGATACTACTTCAATTTGTTTCAAGAGAGAATTATGTAGCCTTTTGGGAGAGAACAATAACCATATCTAATGAAACTACTTATTGAATTTAGATTTTTTTAGATATATTTATTATCCATAGCTAATATTATGGTTGTGCTTTTCCATGTAAAAGCATATTTTATGGTAAAAATTTTCAAATATTTATTTTAACAACTTAGTAACACAAGCCTGGGATGTTCCGTGATTTTGTGAAAGGAAAAACCAGAATTTTTACTCACCTCAAAGTAAAGCAGTGCTTTACTTTCAGACCCGTGCATTCAATTCTTTTTTATGTACCTTAATTTTCATCCCAGGAAACAAACCTATACATTTCAATGCTGTTAATTTATATACTTTTATTATTTCTGAAAATAACTAATTCATACTAAGTAAATTTTATATGGAAATTATTTTTATATTCATTATTATGTAGAAATTTTTAGTTCTTTTAGAAAGATAAGGGTAACTACACATCATATCTGCAAAATGTCCTGGTCTTGCCTACTGAAACTGAACATTCTTTCAGTCGTTTCAATGCAGACGACTTCATGAATTTGCCCACTGAAAAAGTCTGAAATGTGCATTCACTGAGTTATTTCACTTAGATGCTGGTAAGCAGGAAATGTCTCATCTTGTCTGATCATCTGGAAGTACCAGCATAGATGGCCTCATAGGGCTAATAAATACAATGTTTTAAGGGATTTGAGAGTATAAAGTTGATAGTTTTACTTCATCATGCTGCTTTCCTTACAGCATCAGGTGGTAAGCATTATCTGTGTACTGCATTTCTCACTTCTAAGTGGCTTTTCTTTCTCAGGCTTCTGAAGTGAGGGGCTAGGGATAAAGAATCTCTCACTGAAAGCAAGTGAGAAAAAAGCAGAAAATAGAGAAAAAAATTTTCAGAATAGGTTCACAGTCCATCTTCTTACTGAAGGAACAGTGATGCTTTCTTTGACCTTTGTTTATCTTCTCAAAGTTTTCTGCCTACTCTTCAGACTCAGTTTTGGAAGACATCCAAGACCACACCGGCTTGCTTCTGTAAGGCTCTATTCTTCTCTTTCCCAGTTCCTGCTATGACAGAATCCATTGTTTTGTTGCAGCCGTGTGACTCCAGGTTGTCTCTCTGCAAGAACACTAAGTGAAAAAGGCAGGCAATGTGAATTCATTATTTTACATTAAGAAATAGCTTTGGAAACAATTGGTCAAGACCAAACTTTCATGAAAACTGACAGTTGAGAAAACTTTTTTGTTTGTAAATTATTGGATGTTTTTCTTCTATATAGTTGGGTTTTTTTGCACAGTACAATATTATTAACCTTCAAACTATTTGTGAATGTGTTACTGTGGTGGCTTCAGCTGGGCTGGAGTTAATTTTCTTCATAGTAACTAGTATGGGTCTATGTTTTGGATTTGTGCTGGAAAGTCTTGATAATAGAGATATGTTTCACATTGTTGCTGAGCAGTGCTTACACAGAGTCAAGGCCTTTTTTGCTTCTCACACCATCCTACCAGTGAGTAGGCTGGGGGTGCAAAAGAAGCTAGGAGGGAACACAGATGGAATAGCTGATCCCAACTGACCAAAGGGATATTCTACACCATCTGATGGCATGCTTAGCAATAAAAAGCTAGGGGAAGAGGGAAAGGGGAATAGTCAGAGTTATGGTCTTTGTCTTCACCAGTAACTGTTACATTTGATGAAGCCCTGCTTTCCTGGAGATGGCCAAACATCTGCCTGCAGATGGGAAGCAGTGAACGAATTCCTTGTTTTGCTTTGCTTGCACATGTAGCTTTTGCTTTATCTATTAAACTGTCCTTATCTCATCCTACTTTTACTCTTCCCATTCTTGCTCCCATCCCACTGGGGGATTGTTCTTTAATACAATAAGCTGATATGTAAGAATTGTACTTCATTGTTTGGCTGAATAGTAAAAATGTATTCTTCCCTTATCTAAGGTTATTGAATTTTAGATTAATGTCATCATTGTTCAGCTATATTTAGTAGTTTAGGTAGGAATCAAGAAATTGAACTGTCTGAGGACACAATCACACAATTATGAATACTCAGTAACACCAGGTTTACTGTAAAATCTTAAAAAACATGAAGAGTGAGTAGTGTTGATAGCTCCTTCCAAGGTCTGCTGGCTACTGCCTGCAGCTGACACACCAGCCATTAATTTTAATAATCACCTACTCACCAGCTGTTGGACTCAAGTGGTTCTGGTAGCTCAGGATGGGGCACGTCACCAATCACAATGGGCTGTGCCAGAATGTCTCCAGAAACCAGACTTCCCCAGAATCGCCTAGCAGCACAATATTAATGAACACTTTTTCACAGATATTTCTTTACACATATTAGTATGTTAAATAAGCAAGTGTATCATTCTGTACCAGTATCACACAGTGGGTTAAATCATTGATGAACTTGAATCCAGAGAATTCAGCTATGTCTGCAATTTATCCATATTTGAAATCCACTCTTATTCCATTATGTTATGCTTTCTTCTGTATGGTTACCATCTATAGTATTATTCCATCATACGCTTTCTTTTCTTAATTTCTAGTCTGTCCTTAAAAGAAGTATGTAGAAAAGTTTCAGTCACTGTTTTGTGTTCTGTTCATGCTACAGGTCTTTAAAAGACATACATAGACACTTAGGGGCTTTAAAAACCACCTTTTCAAAATAACACTTGTCTTTCAGTAAGCATACACTTTCACTCATACTTTTCTGAACATTAGGAAGCTTACTTCAGTATCTAACTACATTTCTGTCATATTATAAAGCAGATGTAATTTCAGCACAGTTACAATATTTAGATTTCATGGTTTTATGCTTACATTAAGTTACAATGGTGGAGTATTTGAATTGTGAACACCTCTTTTTAGTCTGATTTCTTTTACTCTAAGGAAATTTAGCTGGCTAGATGCACAAAATACTCTGTCTGCCTTGCATCTTCTCAATATCTTTTGAACTCTCTGGTCAATCTCAGTTAGAATTTCTAGAAAGATCAAGACATCATACAGATCAAGACGACAAAGATGTCATAGAGATCATAGACATCAAAATGTGCTTCAAGCTTCTGAAAACAGCCAGCCAAATGAGAAGTAAAATTTACATGCTGCCCTCATACAGTAGGACTTCAGTGAATGTTTAAACCTAATTTGTCTCTGTGTCTCTGGAGGTACGAAATTTTAACTGGATTTGCACCAGATACCAAGGAATCCAACCACATGACAAGAAGCCATAGAAAATTAGACTTTTTCAGTTCCAGTGTGCTTGACAGCTCCTATATAGTTGCTTCTGTATAAACCACCTGTAAGACAATACATTCAACATTCACTTAAGGTCATGATGAGCACTGCTGCAATAACGTAACTAGTTTATTTTCTCAGCTTTGCTGTAATACTTTGCCCAAAACTTTATATCTAGAATCATCAGCTTTAATATTAATGTATTTTTGTGTGCTGCCTTATGCTTGTATTTGTGACAAACTACATCTATACAAGGATCTGATCCAATAAACAACAAAAATACTGCATTCGTAAAGCTAAAGGTTTTATAAAGTGATGGCTCAGGATAACTTTGAAAGACCTTTGTAACCCTGGCAGAATATCAGACCAGGAAAAATCCAAGGCCAAAACTCTGTACTCTTTGTGACTTGGTGGAGACAACTGAGTTGGAAAATGATGTTGGCAGCCTTCAGTGAAAGTGAGTTCTCCTGAAAAATGTAAGATGAGGCAGACACTGGAGGGGCTTAGGAATATACAACTTTGGAAACAATGAGTTGAATCTGGCTGGCAATGAACCTAACAGTTGTCATGAGAGTTAGACAGAGGAGATGGTTTTCATGTTTGCTATCCACTTATATATATTTTACTGTCTATCTAAGATTATATTTTTAATTTTGGCATAAAAGCATAGCCTGATGCATGATATGCCAACTGTTTCTAAAGTTTGAATTCCATGCTTCACCTTATACTTTTTTTTTTTCATGCAGATACCTGAAAAGGAGAAGAAAACATGCTATCCTAACAACAAGTATCTGAACACAAAGAAATTCAGAGAGATATCAGCCCTTTTCATGGTGCCTAAATAAAAGTGTCCTGTACTAATGAGGTGTGTTACTATTATGCTGGATAAACACAATTGGAAAAGCCACAAAATCAAGAGAGAAAGTTGGTAAGGGTCTTTATCATAAAGTGAAAAAAAAAAAAAAAAGAAAGAGTGAAAGATAAAAGAAACCATACTTTGAACATTTTTTCCGAGAAGTAATAGTATCTTATGCAAGTTCTATATAAAACTGCTATTTCTGTTTGGTGTATTGAATTGCTTCAGAAACCCATCTGGAAAATAACCCTATTTGCAACTAAAAATCAATTTTAACATTTTCTCCCTCAGGAAATGTCTTTCATAAATTAGTGTTTTTTACACTGAGCTGTTCTCTTTGCGTAACTACAGGTGTGTCTCATTTGAGTTTTACTCTCCTTAGTGTGGAATATATTTTACAGTTTTACAAACTCTGAGAAGACATCTTAAGAAATGTAGTTGCTCAAAAGTGCTTGATTACTAAATTATATTAAAAGCAGATGTTTCAATGCAATTGATTGAGAAACAACATTTAGATAACCCTCAGTGAGGTTCAAGTCACTTAAAATATCAAGTGTGATTTACTTCTGAACCATAACATCTTCATGCCAATGTAGGAAAAAAACATTTTTAGGGTATGAATTGTCTGACTTAACTATCTAGTTTAGCAAAGGCATAGTGTCCTGTAAGTGTCAACATCAACATCAAAGACAAATCTGGCTAGCTACCTCAGCTGTATATTGCAGAAATTTACATTTGTTCAAACAAGAACACTTTTTCTCTCTGCACCTTTTTCCCGCCTGATACTGGACAAGTAAGTGGATTATTCCATGCAATTAAAGGAGAAAGAAAAATACAAATGGGGTCACTGCCCATGCCTAACTGTTTAAAGCAATTTTAGATGCAAGCATAGTGCTGCTACCATGATTTTGAGATTATGGTCTCTATTTACCTTTACAAGTAGAAAGGTTATACTGTAAATCTGGGTCATGTCACAAATCTGTGCTTGGTTTGTAATATTTTTTCATCTCTCAGAACACCTTTTTGCAGAGTACTACAATCACAAGTGATTTTCTTTCTCATGGAGGAGGTGTTAAAAGGAATGACAAAATCTAGGTCATATACTGGTATGGAATTATGACATGACTGAAACATGCATCCTAGACTGAGTTCTAGGTCCAGTTATATGCATGCAGTCTGTTACAATGAGAGATACCCTGCAAAGCAAAATATTCTTTGATCTTATTGAAACATTTCCTATTTGCTTAAATGAAATTATATGTCATCAGGTTTGAGATATTTCTGTTCGGTTTTTTGAGTGCTGTGAAACAGGACTCATAAGGAAAAAACATGAACAATTTAAATTATTTCTGTTGCTGTTGGGTTTTTTCTTTTGAATTTATATAAGCTCCATCTTTTGTAATTTTCGTTTCATACAGGATATTCCTAGATTTAAAATAAAGAGTGAGAGAGAAAAAAGAGAGAGAGACAGAGAGAAAGAGGTGAAAAAAGGTATTATTTCTAGAACTGCTTCAAAAATATCTGCCTACTGCACAGTAGCTGGCAACTAAAAAGTCACATACCTTTTTTGCCAAAATGTGCGTGCCATATGGTTGCCAAAGACAAACCATCTGCAGCAGATGTCCTTTGGGCAGGTAATATCTTGTCTCTTCAATGGCCAGCTTTACTGTGTCTAGAATAAAGAAGTGTATAACAAACAAACAATATGGTAAAATCAGAGAAGAGCAGCATTCCACATTGAAAGCTGAAACATATTTACAAAAAAAAAAAAAAAAGAAAAAGAAAAAAAGGAAACTTTAAAATAACATTTTCCTAGATAGAGATTAAAATTCTAATATTTTTATTTTTTTTGGAAAATCCGTAAGCATTTTGACAGTAACAACCCACTGAAGTTATTTTTACCTCTCTACTGGAAAAGGTTCTCAGGGCCTTTACAGAGATTACACAGTAACTAAATATTGGACCAGATTTTCATAGTATCACAGAATCATAAAATGGTCTACTTCAATCTACTACAATGGGCAAGGACATGAAACTGTTCTAAATTATCTCCAAATTCTTGGTAATTCCTGGAAACGGATTAGAATGTGCATATTGTAGAGCAAAATCTGATTTCTTACAAATGAACTGGAATTAATTTACATATTATGTGGCTATTTGTTAATTAAAAAAATAATTTAAATAGAATCATAGAATGTTTCAGGCTGGAAGGGACCTCTAGACCTCACCTAGTCCAACCTCCCTGCACAAGTAGGGACATCTACCTAGGTCGTGTTGCTCAGAGCCTCATCAAGACTGACCTTGAATGACTCCAGGGATGGGGCCTCCACCACCTCTCTGGGCAGCCCGTTCCAGTGCTCTATGACCCTCATGTTAAAGAACTTTTTTCTAATATCCAACCTAAACCTATCTTTTCCTAGCTTAGAACCACTGCTCCTTGTCCTATCACTATAAATGAGGGGGGACTGTGTCAAACGCCTTGCAGAAGTCCAGACAGATGACAACAGATGTCACAATATAGGTCTTCCCTTGTCGACTG